>CAJPIZ010003297.1:0-12007 GCA_905368565.1 Medioppia subpectinata
TTTACCATTGATTTGATTGTCTAATGATTTCCCATTGATTATTGGTCTACGCTTTGGATGACTGTATTTAAGAGAGAGTTGGTAGATAAGTTAAATGTGTAGTTAAAGCAATTTTGATGACAATAAATGCAAAACACTTTCAGATGAAATTATAAGACAAGTGACAGTCGAGTGCATCGATAGAGGATTACTATTGTATTCAATACGCAATGAAATGCGGATGAGTTTTATGGCAATGGATTATATCCACGAAAGTGCAGTCGCTTTTGGATTGAGAACTGCTTTGCGATACAATTTCAATGACAATGAATATAAACTCAAAGTATTAACAGAAATATTGCAATTATTACTTGTATAGAAAGTGCTTGAAATGAATGTAATAGAAAATAATATACAATTTGTTTATTTTGTATAAAAAGTCTATTGAATTGATGGCAGAAAATGAAGAATTGAAGACTAAATTAGAGGTATTTAGCAAAGAATTAATGGCTTTGAATGAAGAGAAGACAAGAATCGTCACAGAATTGGAGACAATTCACGGACAAGAGATCCAGAAATTGAATTCAGTTGTCATTCAGCAAAGGGTTTGTATTATATATTAATTTTATTGAAATTTACTCTAATTTATCAGTAATTTGAAGCATAAGTTTAGAGGAAAGAGAGAGTGAACTGTATTTATTGTACAATAAATTATATGTAAAAAATAAATTTATTATCAAATTTAAATTAAAAGCACTTTTACTTACATTTTAGACAAGTTAAAGCAATTTTGATGACAATAAATGCAAAACACTTTCAGATGAAATTATAAGACAAGTGACAGTCGAGTGCATCGATAGAGGATTACTATTGTATTCAATACGCAATGAAATGCGGATGAGTTTTATGGCAATGGATTATATCCACGAAAGTGCAGTCGCTTTTGGATTGAGAACCGCTTTGCGATACAATTTCAATGACAATGAATATAAACTGAAAGTATTAACAAAAATATTGCAATTATTACTTGAATAGAAAGTGCTTGAAATGAATGTAATAGAAAATAATATTCAATTTGTTTATTTTGTATAAAAAGTCCGTTGAATTGATGGCAGAAAATGAAGAATTGAAGACTAAATTAGAGGTCTTTAGCAAAGAATTAATGGCTTTGAACGAAGAGAAGACAAGAATCGTCACAGAATTGGAGACAATTCACGGACAAGAGATCCAGAAATTGAATTCAGTTGTCGTTCAGCAAAGAGTTTGTATTATATATTAATTTTATTGAAATTTACTCTAATTTATGTCATTAAACTTCGTATTCAAATCTCCTTTCTCTCTCACTTGACATAAATAACATGTTATTTAATATACATTTTTTATTTAAATAATAGTTTAAATTTAATTTTCGTGAAAATGAATGTAAAATCTGTTTAATTGACTCATTGAAGAGGAAACCGATTGACTTTTGATTGCAATTCATTTCACTATAATTTATTGCATTGATTACACCGATTGACCGCATATTACAGCATAAATACAGGTCTTTATAATAAACATGTCATTCACTCAACAAAATATATGTATTAATTTGTGTTTCAATTTTTTAGTATATAAATCAAATGCCAATTCATTTTATTATATCAACACATAAATCATTTATACAATTGTTTTACTCATTAGTTATAATAACATTTGACATATATTTCAATAATTCAATCATTTGAATAGTGTTTGCGTTGTATAACGTCTCGTAAAACATGAGATCTAAAGAGAGTATTAAACATGAAAAACAAGTGAAGAAACAAATGGTTTAGTAAACAATTCAAATCAAATTGAAAAGCAAATTACAAGCAAAATAGCGATTGAAAAACATAAGTGAAAAAACATACCTGAAATTAAAAGTGGAACTGAAATTATTTCTACTAATGATATACTATTACAATGAGTAGTACTGTCTTCACAACCGTTTAATTCACTCAATATATGGCTAAATATTTCCTCAATCTGTGGACCAGTAGTCTCTTGTTTGCCCTCTTCTTCGTGTTTAGTATGAAAAAGACAGACTAATCCGTGTCTATCGGTCCCATCCGATGACCCAATACATGCAACCCATGAATAGTATTCAAATGTCTTTGATATCATGTAAAGTATGGCAGACATTAGACGCGTCAATGAGAAGCCAATTTGCATAACAAGCAAATCATTTGATGTAATCAATGGTTTTATTTGCATGTATTGTGTGATTAAGTCAACGATCGCTGATTTCTCGTCAATTAGTTCCCAACTGAATGTCTTAAAGGCATTTAATATATAGATATTTCGCTCCGATTTTTTGTTTTCCGCTTTTGACACATACTTTAAATCAGATATAATTTGCATGTTTTGGCCGTCTTTTAATAAATTTGTAAACTGTTTAACAAAATTGTTATTATTATTAGTGTTGAATACTCTCTACAGATACTAAAATACTTTGCTAACAAGGCGAGGGCTGAGATATGGTCTGTCATCAAAGAGTTCTTAAAGAAACCAGAGTCGCGACTTACTTTGTTTACGAAACGAAAGTTAATATCGCAACTTTTCCTTATATTTCATACATTTATTGTATGCAATAATTGCGGATAAATCGCAAAACTTTGAGTTCACTATCCGTTTGTATGGCAAACCGTATGTGAACTTACAGTTCAGTAATAATGCATTGGATTTACTTGTATTTTGTTTCCAGTATTTGCTTTCAATGATTTGATTTTTAAAATCTAATTTATCACTGATTTGTTGCAATAGTTGTAAAAGTTTGCCAAACCATAGATTATCGTAAAATTCATTTCGCTTTCTGTGATTATAACTCAAATTATTTGTTAACAAATCATTCAATCGTTTAAAATGTAGACAATTATTGTAATTATAAACACTATAATTATTAAACACTAATTCATCGGTTGTTTTAATGCTAAATATATTATGCTTTTTAATAAACTTTTTGGCAAATGATTTGTTTGTATTAATGATCTGTTGTTTCTGTTTATCACTCATTGTCTTAAATAAACCTAAATTTCGTTTAATAACTGATTATGAGAGATGTCTATGATTTTATGAAACGATTGTTCCGCTCCCGACTCTATACCAGACAGTAGTTTCTCAAGAATTTCTTTGGTCTCAGCGCTGAATGAAACAAATGCTTTGCTTTCAATTATAGCCAACTTTTCCTTATATTTCATACATTTATTGTATGCAATAATTGCGGATAAATCGCAAAACTTTGAGTTCACTATCCGTTTGTATGGCAAACCGTATGTGAACTTACAGTTCAGTACTAATGCATTGGATTTACTTGTATTTTGATTCCAGTATTTGCTTTCAATGATTTGATTTTTAAAATCTAATTTATCACTGATTTGTTGTAATAGTTGTAAAAGTTTGCCAAACCATAGTTTATCGTAAAATTCATTTCGCTTTCTATGATTATAACTCAAATTATTTGTTAACAAATCATTCAATCGTTTAAAATGCAGACAATTATTGTAATTATAAACACTATAATTATTAAACACTAATTCATCGGTACAAAATTACGATTTATATAATACGAAAAATTATTTGAAAAACCGTTTACTAAACAAACATAATTACTAGACAACAAAGACAAATAGTGAGTAACAGAATTTATTTGGATTTAAAGCAAATTATTGACATATCTGATTTTCGACAAAATATTTGACACATTCTTCCACTTTGTCGACGAATGACTGCCTAAGTGTCAGACGACTAAAGGCAGGCGTCAAGTCTTGGGATTTGTCGACCACATCACCAGTTAATCCACAATTAGATAAAACTTTGGCCATAAATGCCATCAATTCTGGACTCGATTTAAATCCAATGCAATGCTTTATGTTGAGTCTTAAAGGGCGAAATGACCGGCAGCCGAATTTCTGTACCTACACAGACTTCCGTGTCGTGTCGTCTATATGGTCTGTATCACAGCTGGTGAGCTTATCTCACTTCTTGAAGTTGACCAGACATCCCTCGTCGGCCAACACTGACAATGATATTAGTATCTCGCGGGCGATCAACGGACGGACCACTTCCTCCTGAGCTTCGGGACAGTCGACACAATTAATACTTCCGTCGCATGTGATTAAGTGATACTTTTGTATACGTCTTGAGAGCATCTCTTTTTGCAGGTCATCGATAAAACTGTTGTGCAAAATGTCGCCCGTATTGGTTGACCCGAAGAACCAATTATCGTAACAACAGGTCTGACGGATAAACAGATCGTCAATAATGGTGTAATCAATGTCTTCGTAGTATGGATTCAATGTGTTGGCCATCCATTGGATGTCGACATCCGAGTCGTGTGTTTTGATGTAATGGTTGATAGCATTGATGAAACTTCCGGGACATTCACACAATAGTAATACATTTAATGACACTCTTCTGCGATCAGCGGTTCCCGTATTGTCTATACCTTTAATAATGGTCTCAATTAACCGAAAGTCCGACAAAATCTCATAAATCTTAAGCCACGCTTTGGTTAAGAGGAATGGCTTTCGAGACAATTGTCTTCTCATAGACTCGACTATAAGAGACGACCGATCGGTGAGTGATGTATGGATTGACCATTGGGTGAGTGGGATGTCATTCAGACAACTCTTCGCCTCATTTAGTGTCCTCTTCAACGCATCCAATGACTCACAGGTGTCGGTCACCGCTTCCTCCTCGCCATCATATGGTGTCCGAGAGTGATATTCTTCGCCAACAGTATAGCCGATGGTCTGGTCGTGTCTTAGGGTATAATTCATGGCCACAATCGATGGCTGAATGTATGGATGAAACATGTGTTTCAAAAGTGATGCCAAATATTGTCAACAAAAAGAGTCGTCTCTTTGTATGCCATCTGTTGTCTCGCTTTCCTTGACTTCAATGTCTTATCCAAACGCTATTCAATTGGAAATGCTTTTCAAGTTTTAATTGATTTTAAATTATTTATAATAAAAACTTTTCTAAAATTGTTTTGTCAATTGTTTAGCGATTTTATATGTGATGTTAATTCAGATTTGGATCACATATTGTTTGAAGTCTTAAGTAATGTCAAAGCGATGTGGGATTTATTTACAATATTCTTCCTATCCTTCGTGGGAATCGGATTCGTGTCTGTGTTTTGTTGCATCGCTTGTAAACACAGGAATAAGACAAGTCATGTGGCGTACAATTGTAACCATCATTTATCAACTAATGATTACGACAACGCTTTCCTCAATACTAATAATATATTTATAAACGACTATATAATCACTACAAGCGGTGATTCCGGAGTGTGTGGTAATGGTGTTGATTCTGGGGGAGGATATGATTGGGGCGGCTTTGGGGGCGATTCAGGCGGTGGTGGATGTGATGGCGGAGGAGGCGGTGGAGACGGAGGAGGCGGTTGTGATTAAGAGTATTGTTCTCCCAATCAAACCATTCAATATTTTGGTCTGCATTTAATTATATTAATTATATAATTATTTGATTTGTAATTAAGAATATTAAATATTTCCAATACTCTGTCAGCCATTTTTAGCCAAGAGCCAAAAGCTTATTTTTAAATATTTATTAATAAATTATTTTATTCAATTGGAAAGATATTTTTCAATAAATTGTTGTTTATTATAAATTATTATAACTTATAATTTAATTCAAGATTACTATGGATTGGATGATCTAGGTGGAAATTGACAGTTGGTTTGATTTATACTTTTGTCACGATCAATATATTAAGAGATTAACATACGATAAGTTTTAAACAGACTTTTATTAAATGACAATAATATACAAATAAATTGTTTTCAAAATACTTTTTGATTGAATGGCAGTAAATTATATTGAGATTAATTGTTTCATTAATTGAGACATTATTTAAAATATTTATATAAAAGTGTTTCATAAGTGATAAATATTAAGAGATAAAGAAATAGAGAAATATTTGGTAAAAAGTAATGTTTTTGCAGAAATAAGTTGAAAAATATTGTCGAGTATTACATGTAATATAATATTAAAGAATTATAATTATTATAATAATTACAAGAATATTAGCAAACATTTAAAATTCATTACATATTAAAGGCATATATGGTTTGGCACTTAACGAGAATTCAACGGTTCAGTCGTTTACTGAATAATTGTCACAAAAACCTCATATTATTAATAAAAATTCATTATATATTAAAATATTGAATTAAATAAAAAAATTTATATGAATTTCTAATTAAATTGTAAAAATCAAAATAATAATAAAATGCAAAGAAAACTTTAAATGCAATTTTATGCTAAAATAATGGGAAAGTATTAATTAAGTTAATCATAAATCAATTGACTTTAAAACATAGACTAAAACAAATGCTGGGTTAAGAAGTGATCACTAAATATAACGCAAAGAATTACAGAATAATATAATATTCTGGACCAATATATGTGACATTCATATTATGTTTGTAGAGATATTAATGCACTTTTAAATTTACTTTTCAATTATATAATCTAATAATTAGTTTTAATAATTGCTATGAAAATCTAAAACACTATATAATAAGTAGCGGACACTTAAGGCTCTAATTTAAGTCTACGGAAACAGCCGTCGGGCAGAGAGGAGCGGATGTCAGCGATGTTGGCCACGTCTCGCCGCAGTTTCTCGATCTCGTCGTCGTAGTCACGCATCCATCGGTTCTGATCGTCGCGAATGTTCTTCAGTTCAGCCATTTTGTTGTCCAATTCCGCGTCTTTCAGCTCCGCTTCCGCTTTAGCCAAACGGCGCTCCAATTCCTCCAGAAGTGTGGCGTCGATATCATCCAAACCCTCTGTTTTGTCGCATAAAAGATCGTATTTTAAATAATATGAACAAATAGAGTGACTCGACTCCAGCAGTCATACCCAACTGATCCAATATCCCGTCCACAGTTCGCGCGGATTCGGCCACTTTTCTGGCCGCCTCCTGAGCCGATGTCTTTGCCTGATTCGCTTTGCCCAACGCGTCTTTGGCGAGACCCTCATCGGTCTTCGCCTGATCTTCATATCCCTTCATACGATCGGACGTCTCGTCCACTTCGGCGGCCAACTCTTCCGCCTGTCCTTTCAATTTGCCGGCGCGTGTCTTCGTATGGCCGGCCTCTCCGCGAATGCGGTCCGCGTCGTCCGACGACTTCTCGGCGATTCTCTGCGCCTCTTTGGCCACATCGCGGGCCTCAATAGCGTCGGTGAGCGCCCCCTCCAGCGCCTGTTCGGCGTCTGTTGTCTTTCCCTCGGCGTCGGTAATCAAGTCTTCAATTTGTGGCACTTTCTTAAGCGCTTCGTTGGCGCGGCCTTTGCTCTCCTGAACCGTTGCGTCAAACTCTTTCAACGTCTTGAGCGTCTGTTTCGCGTCCTCCAGTATCTTCTCGCCGCCAGCGATGGCCGCTTTGGCCTTCTTGAGCGCGGCGTCGGTGTTGGCCAACAACTCGTCGGTGATCTGTTGCTGTCTCATCGCCTCTTCGAGCAGATCTCTGGCGTCTTTCAACTGATATTTTGTGTTATTCAATAGATTTCCGTGTCTTTCGAGCAAACCGTCGGCGTCTTTGATGAGTCTCTTCGCCTGTTCTATGATATCGATTGCGTCCAATCTGTACCTCTCGGACGGCAGGTTCGGCACCGAAATGGCGTTCACATCGGTATACATCGCCAGAGCGTCGGCGTGCGCTTTGGACGCACCCCTATTGGCCTCTTCCGACATTTTCTCCGTTCGCAGCAACAAATCGGTGGTGTCTTCGAGTTGATCCGTGATCTTCTTCAGCTCCTGGCGATTGGCCTCCTGTGTGTCGATCGCGTCTTTGGCCAAACGGAAAGCCAAATCCGAAGTGTTGAGCGCCTCTCGAGAAGTGCCCTCAATATTGGTGGCCTCCAACTCGTGCCGATCGGCCAGAGTTCGGGCCTCGCGTGCGATCTCTGACATGCGTTGGGACTGTTGTCCGAAGCGATCGGACCTTTGCTGCGCTTTTTCCAAAGCACTCATGCCTTCGGAGTCGAGGAAGCGTCGGGCCTGAGACAGGGCTTCGTTCGCCCGATCGATGATCTGTTCGGCGAGCGTTATATTCTGGTCGCCATAACCGGCAGAAGTGGCGATGTGTTCGCTCTGTTCGGCGATACGGCCGGACGTCTCCTGAACGCGACGGATGCGCTCTTTAAGCGTTTCCAACTGAGCGATGAGAGAGCCGTCTGAGCCCTGCGCCCGACGCGCGTCCTCCAGAAGTCGTGTGACCTTTTCGTTCACTTCGCGCAGTTGTCGCTCAAAGTTGAGGTCTTCGACCACTTGTGGGTTGCGTTCGATCTCTTCCAACAATTGTGTCAATTCTGTGAGTTTCATGCGATGATCGTTGACGGCGTCCTGAACCAGTGTATAACACGGCGGACAATCCAGACAACCGGCCTCTTTGTTGTACTTATTCTCGCGACACCTCTCACACCGACGGCCCTCGACGTTGGGACGACACGGACACTGACCCCTGTCGTCGCATTGGGCGCCCGTCGAGCCGATGGAATCGCACTCACATTTCGTACAGCCTTTGGCCGAGAATCCAAAGTGAAGGGGAAGGCATTCCTGACACTGTTTGCCAGTGACACCCGGTTTGCAGTGACACTGACCGCTGCGGTCATCGCACGTCCGGTTATAGGCGCCGATTGGGTCGCAATCGCATGATTTGCAGCCCTCGTTAGACGACAGATCCCAATAGCCCTCAACGCATACATTGCACTGACGGCCCATTACATTGGGTTTGCAATTGCACTGACCGTTGGCCTGATTGCAGAGCAGCGGTGACTGCGATTGGCTGAGCAGAGATGTGTAGCTCAGGCTATAACTGGCCCGATAGGGAGCGATGGTGGCGGCGGTCCTCTCCTCGGAGTGGGTGCCAAAGGGGTGACAACTGCACGCTTTACAGTTGCCCTTCGGGTGCGCCAAAGCGCTGCCATAATAGCCGGGCAAACACTTCTCGCACTCGTAGCCATAGGTGTTGTAAATGCATTTCAAACACTCGCCGGAAGTGGTGTTACAGTTGCCGACGGCGTTCACATCAATATTGCCATTGCATTGACACTGAGAACAGGCGCCGCTTCCTCCAAATCGACCCATTGGGTCACCAGAGTATCCGTCAACGCATATATCGCACTGATGTCCTGATGGTCGGCGCGGAGTTGACATACAATACAATAGCATTAGTATAAAATATTAATCATATGGTTAATTGGAGTTAACATATGGTAAGGTCATTGTGGTTAACATTGCGATTACCCTTAACCATAACCATTGTTAGTACTGATACCTGCATAGCCTTCGGGACATTGAAGACAGGCGACTGACTCGTCGGGTAAGATAACACACGCGCCCTGTTGTGGACAGGGACACGGCTCGCAGTCTTTGTTCGTACCCTTAAGGGCTGTGCCGTAATAGCCCTCCGCACACACCTCACAGTTATCCCCAGCCGTGTTATGTTCGCAAATACACCGACCTGTTAATAGGGGTTAAGTACCGACACCGGTCCGTGTATTACATTAGTTCATTAATTATGGGTTAAATTTTATTAATATGTCATCAATTAATGAATGAAAATATAAGCATTTGATTAATGCATTTCTTTGGTCTACTATTGCATTTTGAAACCTTTAAAAACTAGTTTTAATAGAATATTATTGGTATTAATGAAATTAATTGATTAATGAGATGACTAGTTATGTGTGGGCGATGACTGCCATACCTGTGTCGGGATCGCAATACTCCGCATGACTATTACAATTGCAAGGAATACATTGACTGAAACTTCCGCCGCCCGGCGGGTCGTGTTTATAGCCGGGAGCGCAGGACTCGCAGTATTGGCCCACATATCCCTCAGGACAAGTGCACATCTCTATCCAAGTGGCCCTTTCGTTGTACGGCAACTGTTGGGCCGACTCGAGTCGGACGTCGCTCACAGATCCGGAACCCGCCGGCGAATACGTCACCCGAACCTTAACGGCCGTCAAGTTTGACAAAACGCTGATAAAGTCTTTGGTGCTGAGACGCGGCGCCCAACCGTACCGGACGTCCTCATGTAGTCTGAACTTGTATTGTTGAGTACGAGTCGATGGCAATGGATTTCCCTGACCGAAGATCGGCTGCGATACCAGAAGGCCGGTGCCCTCTAACATGATATCCTCGACAGTAGCGCGCGGACCCTCTTGTCCTATACGAAGACTGAAGCTCAAGAACTGGTTATATGAAGCCCTTTGGTCTCCGTTGTATTTGTCGGGCGCCACGACATATACGGGCTCTCGTGAATGGGCGGACACGCCTACGCTCTTCTGAGTGGACTCGTACTGTAGCGGTATATCCCTTCCGGAGCGGTCTTTGGCTGTCCATCGCTCGGAGTCGCGATGGAAAGTACTCTCAATGGTGTGCATCGAAAATCCCGGAGCGCTCGTACACTGAGTCGAGTGGCCGTAACAAAAACACGGCAAACACCCGAACTCATTGTCCAGCCGTAGGTCAAAATGACCGGTTCTACACTTGTCGCAGGTCTTGCTCTCAACGTTCTGTTTGCACCGACAATCGCCGCTACTTTGGTCACAGGAGGGCGTGTTGTTATAACTGCCCGACGGGTTACAACTGCACGGACTGAATGGTGGGTAATAAGTAGGCGTTCAGTGTTTTATTCATTAAAATATGTTTATCTCAAGACACATACCTACAGCCCTGTTGCGAGAATTTATGATAATTAGCTGCACAGCGATCGCATCTCTGGCCCTCCACTCCCGGCTTACAAATACACTGACCGGTGCCGATACACTGCAAGCTTATCGAGCCTATCGATTACAATCAGTGAGTATTGTTATAATCAAAATAATAATTCATATGTAATATAATTACCGATTGGATCGCAATTACAGGCCAAACAGCGATTATCGGGTGCCGTATAGTAGTTGTCTCGACATCGCTCGCAATTTGGACCCGAAGTAAAATCGGCGCAATCTTCGCAGTGACCTCCGTGTCCGGTCTTGAGCCATAAATCGCGGTCAAAATAACAACGGTTCGATCTTCCGTTACAATTACACGCTATTCAATGGAAAATCAATTAATTTGGTTGTTGTTATAAATTGAATATAATTGATCTATAATTTATATTTTGTTCAATAAGTGGTCATTACTTTCCCAATCGGTTCCACTCCACACTTGAATAAGACTTCCACTCATACGAAAGCCTTTGCACTCAATTTGTTGCCAAAAAGTTGACAAAAATGATAATAAAGTGATAATAATGAACGGATTTATCGTAAAATCCATTGTAATTTATATATTATTTAATTTTCTATAAAGTTTTTAATGAAACTTTTTTACATTTACGTAAGACTAGAGATTATTTAATAGATTTTTTATTTCATGCCTTAAATGACATAAACTTTTTTTGTTTGAAGCGAAAGAAGACCACTACTGATGGATAGGAATGATGTGAACACCTGTTCGCTAAAACATTTAAATTTAATATCCAATACACTTATACCGAGAGATGTTTGTGACAATTGTGCACAAAAATATGATAAATTTACAAATCGATCACAATTTTGGCCATTAATTCATGTAATCAAAGGGTAAACCACTTTATATAAAAACTACAGCACAGGTATGTAAGTAACTGTTCTCTCGCTTGTGGCCCTTTACGGGCGTTTGCGAGCTCTGCTATTATGAACGCACAGGTAATATACGCTCTGCACTACAGCGTAAAGCCAGGGATATCTAACTTGTATTAAGGTATGTAAGTAACTGTTCTCTCGCTTGTGGCCCTTTACGGGCGTTTGCGAGCTCTGCTATTATGAACGCACAGGTAATATACGCTCTGCACTACAGCGTAAAGCCAGGGATATCTAACTTGTATTACCTATATATTGGCTGCCGGTCTACCTGTGCTCCCATATTAAGTGGGAAGTTGCCTAATCCCACGTAATATACATGTATAAGAAGGCATATATTACTGTCCATTTCTATCAATTTCTT
>CAJPIZ010003298.1:0-12005 GCA_905368565.1 Medioppia subpectinata
TTGTATAAATTATCTTAATTATAAATAAAAATTTATTTAAATAAATTATATAAAAATAACTCTCAAAAAATACGTATCTTCCCAAAAGTGTCATTCCCAAACATTACAGATGACAACTGTTTAACTTTACTTATCTTTAACTTTATTAAATTTTAGATTATATTTATTTAAATAATGCATCCAGATATACGTTGCATTTGTATGGGCTATACGCCATGAATTATGGTACCATACTTTAAGTTAGCCAATAAAAAATGTCATATATTTTATGCATACATAAAAATATTGTATATTTTTGTTAATAAAGACAAACAATTAGATTTGACGACAAACTTAAGCCAAACGGCTGTCAGTAATAAATAGAAGTCACAAAATCACAGAATGTATGCACAGTATAGCAAGCATTGCATGGATTCTTGTATACAATGTTGACTTAATATTGACTGCAATTCTGTTTTAATCAAATCTCACTTATAAGGCGTTCATATAATTGTCAATTAAAAGTTTGTTTACATAAACCATCATATTTTGCATCGATGGCAACACAATTGGTTTCGGTGTTCATATTTTTCAGATGCAATTTAATTGAATATTTCGCATCATTTGAAGACATTCTTCAATTTTATGGTTTTATCAACAAAACAAAAATATTATCTCAGATTAAGACAACTCGTCTGAAAAACGAAAACAAAATCAATTTAAAAAACAAAAACTATTTAATCGAAACAACCATTTCTTTGTCGACGCCATTCAACCGAAGAATATTATAAGAGTTTGAGACACAAAAAAATAACATAAAAATTTATTAAACCATTCCTTCGATAAACTTTCGGCAAAAATATTAATTATAAAAATCTTTTTTCGGAAACTAATCATTGATTTTTCTCCGGAAAAGAAAAGTTCAATTAAAAATGTTTATGAAAATAAATTTTGCAAAATTAATGAGTCCTTAATTATGAAATGAAAAGTTTGATATTTTTATTCATAATAACTGAAACATTGGATTAAAAACGAGAAAAATATATATTAAATCGCGAGAAAATGATTACATTGAAGACAGGAATTGAGTGCCTAATTGAATGCAAACAAATAATTAAAATTTTACGCTAAAACTCAAATTAATGAGCATTTCATTGGGAAACAAAAGTAATAATAATTGATTGTTAAAACCTAAGTTGAACTCCAAGTTTATAAGAGAAATAAAGTCATGTAAAACAATAGAAAGCAATCGCTTTCCACTCGATCTCTAAGGAAAACACATTTCACTACTGTTTGAGTCTTAACGTACGGTTATAGCCGAAGACATACCGCTATATTATATACGCTCTAAACTGTGAACTCTTTTTATATATAACTGAAATGTAATGTTGAGTGAAATTAAGCCGAAGTCACACAACGAGCTAACGATCGAAATGCCATTCAATACAACCCAATATGATATCATAGTTAGTGTACATTACGGCACACAATGTATAGATTGTACACTTATTTCAGCGACCATTTCGTCGATTAAATTTTATTTCTATACAAATATCTTGTGATAACAAAATAAAACATCAACTAAATTGTATAATAAGTGTCCATCGCTTCACTAGTGATGGCTTATCTCCATAATAACCGGCGGCTAACTATCTTTCCTAAGAAAAAGGTCTCTTCATTGAGGTGTTTGCTGTAGGAATTCAATGGTTTCCAATATCATAGTTGTACTCATATTAACATTTATATAATGTGAAAATGTTACATACAAATATTACACAACATTTGCCATTCATTAATAACATTGTGACCTCATTTTAATAACAAATGGTAAAAATTCCTGGTAATTTTCAATTGACATTTGTCAGCATATTGTAAATTTGTTTAATAAATAAATTGCTAAATTAAAATACATATAAGAAATACAATATCTAATAGAATATTTGTATAAATCATTTAACATAATCCATAAGTATTTGCTTAATTCGTACCAAAAACTACCAACAATTACCGAAATATGGAGCGAATTAAGTGTTTCGGTGCATTCGATATACCAGTCATTACAATAACAACACATATTGTATGACAACACAGCACTGGAATGTAGAATTAGTTTACCGGTGCTGTACTTTAATCCATATACAAAATAAGTATAGATTACATTTTATGACGCTCTCTCTCTCTCTCTCTCAAATAACAACACATATTGTATGACAACACAGCACTGGAATGTAGAATTAGTTTACCGGTGCTGTACTTTAATCCATATACAAAATAAGTATAGATTATATTTTATGACGCTCTCTCTCTCTCTCTCTCTCTCTCTCTCTCTCTGTTTAGTCTGTTTTCACGCTTTTTGGGTCTGAAAAGAACTCTACAAAACATAGACTTTGGGGTTAAGAATGCCTTTTTATGCCCAAAGTTTTCACTTTCATTTTTGTGTATTTCTTTAGGTCTCATATATTCTTATAAAGTATTACTGAATAAGAGCTGTGAATAACTTCAATGTTTCACACAATTTGAAAACTCATAAGTTTTCCTCAAATTCCTCTCTCTCTCTGAATGCTATACTTTTTCACTTTAAGAGCATAAGAGTTACACTTTAAAAGTGTATTTACTTTTATTTTGTTTTGTTTACTTAGATATCGATATTTTCAACTCAAAATAATGTTGTGATTTCAATACCATATGATTTGATGTGCAATCGATATGTATTACACTATAGAAGAGATATTGAATTCTTAAAGAATATTCTTAACGAATAAACAAATAAAAACATATATTCTGTTTGTCTGCTCTTCAAGAATACAATAATTTTGTTCACATTTAGTCAATATTAAAGTGAGTTTTTATTATTTTTATCCATAGAATATAGTCGTTATATTTCTTCCTTTTATTTGAATACATAAAAGCATAAAATATGTTCAATTCCTGTAATCATAATGTTTTACATTAACCATTTTGGAGTAGATATATTAAAGTAACCATTAAAAATTAAACTATTTAATATACAAGCAATAAAAAAATATATTAAATTGTTTTATACAGAGATAAGTGCTTTAATTTGTCGTTTTAATTGATGTAAATTTATATGAAATGTTTGAGTTATTACCGGTTTCTAACTATTTTAATGTATATCTAATTGTTATTTAATGAGGTTTTAGAGGTAACAACAATTCCTATCAAAACATCTTTTATTTGTATTAATACTTCTTTAATAGTAAACGCGTTTTGTTTTTAATACATTAGAGAAACCTTTTATGTATAGAAATAAATATATTATTTCCTTAATAATGCTGTAAATTAAATGTACGCGCAATGAGTCTATGTATTAAAATAATACTGTAAACTGAATCCCAAATACAAAAACCATAAAATGTCAGAAACTTTTGAATTTATATTAAAAGGAATCAAATTTATTGAATCATTGGATTCAGTGATTAAAATCCGTTTCAATTTTCCAGGAATTCGTCGCAAAATAGAGATTTCATTGAATAGAGCTTTCATTTAATGGTTAATAGAATTAAATGAATGAAAACTATTTCTCGTATCAAAAAGAGATCCTTTAATGCTTCAAAAAAATCAAATTTGAAAATAGTGTATAAAATATCTGTAAAACTCTTCACCGGATTTGTTAACAAAAAAGTCCAAAATTTAATAAATAATTCTTTAAAGACTCGAAATACTGAAATTTGATCACATCTTAAATAGGGTTTCAATGAGAAAAAATAAACTAAATATAAGTTTAATAAAACTTTATGCCATATATTGAGAGCGTTGGCGGCGACTGAATAAACAGAATAGTGTTTACTTCAAAATATACTGTATATAACAAATGATTACCAAAAAAAAAGTTAATAAACATTTCTTTGAAATCTGATTTCATACACGTTTGACTGAATCGTTTCACGTCAACCACTATTTTGTTGTCAAATCAAATAGCATTCAATTGGTGTCCAGTGTTTACTGTTTACCAAAAATCTAATTTCAAACACAAAACTAAATTATTAAAACTAACTTTATTTCAAACAAATCGCAATGACTCAACACAACAGCACAACCGGTATTATAATAATGTAATATCGATGTAATGATAACCTTTAATACCATTACTTTTGTTTTTCATTTATAGTTTGAATTTATTTCTAATTTATTAATTCGGGAATTAATTGTCTGAATCCTAAGGCATACCTCTGGTGCAGTCGGTTTGGGGTTTAGCCCTAAACACAACGTAACGGTTCTCTTCCTAATTGTATAACTGGTTAATCTCTGTTTGAGCCGTTAGTGTTCAGTGCTATTAGTTTCTAATGTGATTAGTTTTCACGGACTTCTCTCTCCGCTTACGAAGAGATGGCAAAAATTTTTCAAAAAAGTATAGTTAATGTGTTAAGCATTAACAGTGTTCACAGTATTGGCCACTCTGTTAGCGCAGACTTCCTTATTCTCTCATTCTTTCCTGTATTTCACCAGTTTTTGTGTGAATAACAGATTTATCATTGTTTGGATAACTGAGATAAGAAAAATTGATAGAAATTAGTGAATAACTACCAAAAGTAATAATGCAGTAAAAATACATAACACGAGAGACAAAAATAGTGAGGACATTTATTTTTCTTTAAGCAAACAATTAATGTGTATTTTGTTTAAATTGTATTAAATGGTCGTCTCTTGTCATACATTAAATGACAATTGTATACACAATAGTGAACACATTGTGGTTATGGAGAGTACAACCACTACAACATTATTAGCCACAGACCAACCAAACAAATATATTTCTTCTATACGTTTCAATGAAAACAATAAATTCAATTCAAACTTCAGTCTAACCGCTAAATTCATATACAATTTATACATACAATAGAACAATGAAAACTCACTAAAAGTCGGTCTTTGGTTAATATAATGTATAAAATCCACAACGAGTTACAGAATATCGTAGAAACCATTAGAGAGAGAGAGAGAGAGAGAGAGAGACTATTTTTTAGTGAGTTATTTATTCGGAAAATATGTTGAGAAGAGTAATATACTATAAATTTCGTTCATTGTTTATAGTTGTATAACAAAACATAACAATTGAATAATAGCACAACATTTCACTCGTCTTATGTGTTTTAAATACAATGTAAAGTATTTTAACTTTATAAATATTACCATAATGTGTGTCATTTGATAGAATAATAAAAAAATTAGCGGTTCATAGAATATATGGTACGGTATATAATATATTCATAATATAGTTATGGATATTAGACTTACATTGGATTATATAAAATATTATCTGGTCTTATATTAGGGTCTGGTATTACTAGATCTCATTCGCTTATATAATACATAACGTGTAATAAATTAATATAATATAGTTTTTATGTATGAAAATTATATGACAGGAGCCGAGGCTCTAATGTGTTTCAAAAGCACGCAATGATTACATCAAAAAGTCTCGTTTCACTTTGCGCTGCCTTTTTGTATGTAATGCCAGGTATTTATAAAATTCAATACATTTTATGTGTATTTCGATTCATTATATATAATAAAAAATTTAATTTCAGACAATGAACTGACAAATATCATCAATAATTTTATACACAGAGATGTCTATGAAATGAAATGCAATTATTAAATAAATTGGTTTCAAACTATTTTTTGACACAACAATTATTTATGTATTAATAATTGTCAGCTATAACTACATTATAAAACTAAATGCATATGCATTTGACTTAAGCTCTCAATTCCATTATCAACCCCTCTCTTACAGCCAAAAGCCTCAGCTCTCTCTCTCTCTCTCTCTCGCATACCATAACATATATTAAGATATATTTTTGCGATGCTTTTAAAGCAAAACAAATGAATTATTTCGCTAAACAATTGTTAATAATTTTAGCATTTCTTAAAATATAATTGACTGACTGCTAGAATACATATATAAAACTCTTGTCAAACATATGGGTATTATTATTATTATTCCTATTATAAAAGGACTTATAATTTCTTATACTCTCTTTATAAATGTGTGAACACAACACAAGTGAAGCGATTTGTCACACAATATATAAAAAATATTATTTTTTTCTTCGAAACGATTTAATCGTTTTGATTCATATCGAGGAGAAAGACCTGATGTGTGAATACAATGTTAAAGTCAAATACAATTCAATGTTTGTCGGGATGTTTGCAGCCATCGCTGCGAGGCTTCAGTAAAAACTGGTCGCACAAAAAACAGACGTTAATCGTCATTAAAAACACATATTTCTTTAAATACTGGGATATATTTTGAAAGCCAAATGTTTGTGTCCTTGTGTTGTGGTTCAGACCATCGGAGTGTCTGTTATATCCGGTCCTCAACTTTATATTTCCTTAATATGTATTGAATTAAACAATTCACACACAAAAGTGTCTGTTATTTCAATTCATTTCATTTCGTTGGCTAATCATTGCGTAAAACTCTGTGTAAAACTATTTACACAAAAGAGTCTCTCTCTCTCTCTCTCACTCGCTCTCTAACTCTCATTCACTTCAATCATAATAATCATAAGAAGTGTGTATTCGCTATGAATTTAAATGAATGTCAAACTCAGCCAAACATTACAATCAAGAGCTCATTCACACATAAAACTAAATAAATAAGAGTTAATTAAGCGGTTAAGAGATGGGAACTGACGGCAAGAGTGGGTGTTAGCGGCGGTTGTGGTTGTGTTTGGACTTACATATGTTGGCATTGCTGGCCCTATGCTTCTGGACCTGTCCTTTCAATTGTCTCAATTGTCTGAGTTTGAGCTCCTGAGCGGACACCGACTCCTTCAGTCGATGCAGATTAGTATCGCATTCGTTGATGGCGTGAGTGATGTTGTGGTCGTGTCTCAAGAACTTGAGTTTGTGTTCGCGTTGGACAATGAGGTGATGTGTGGATTGGATGTGCTGTTGTTGTCTTGTGGCCAATTCGCGCAACTCATACAAACTCATTGTCTGGTGATTGTTGTTGTTGTTGATGGCGGTAGTGGTGTTGTGGTGCTGAGCCATGTCTGGTGTACGGCCTGTCTATGGCTGTATGGGTGTAGTAGTGGTGTATAGTGTTGTGTATGGGAGAGCACAACACGCTATACCTGTGCCACCATAACTATGATCGTCCCAAACAGGTATACATGGCATCGATCGCTATGTTATTACACATCAATGTATGGATATGTATGGTATGGATGGTATGGACACCACTTCTACTCACACTTTATCCACAAAAACTCTTGGATTCACTTGTTTTGAGGTCAAACCACGTATTTATGCACACATTATATGCTTGTTATGAAAAACAACACTTCATTATGTAATGGATTGTACACTATATGGATGTGTGGCTGTGCTGTGGATGAGTGGCCAACACAAGTGGTCATCACATTGTCGTCTATGAGAGAGAAAAGCGAAGAACTGTTGGACTTGTTTTGTACGACAAAAGGAATGTTAAGTTTTTAAAAACTCTTTGCAATGCTTTTACACACACTCTGTATGTCTGTATGACTATCACTACTAACGCACGCAAACAACTGGTAGTACTGGCACTCACTGCCAGTTGTGGCTTCACATTCAATACATGCCTCTCTCTCTCTCGCATTCCCTCTCCTGTTTCCTCTCCCTCTTCCTCTCTTGGCCTCCACTCTACTCACTCAACCTCTCTCTCCGGCTCTCTCGCAGTCTTCTCTCTCTCTCTTTCTCTCTCTCTCCCTGCCTGAGCACACATACACTCACATAACAGGCATACCGTATATAACATGAATGTTGTGCGTAAACCCCTGTCAAGAATTGGGTAAATCTATGTTTCATGTTTTCCTTGGAAACGGAGAGCCAATCACTGTTTGCAACACTGTTTGCAACATTTCAGACGCCAATAGTTAGCGAAAAGAAGAAGAAGAAAAAATTATTGAAAATACCTTTTATTATATTATTATCGAAAGCTAGAGACGAGTCGACTGTAGTTTTTTGTGTGAACAACAGTCGGAAACAAGACTAGCGAGTGCTCAACACCGGAGAGCACATGAGAGAGCACAGGTCACCGCAGACACCAACACCGATATATGCTGAGTCCCGGTCCCCCTATCTCTCCGTTCACTTTACACTATCTATGTATCGCTCGCACAGTCAGGTATTACCGGATTTTGGGCTCAAAGCAAATAAACTTCAAGAGTCGCTGGTATGACATGTGTCTCAACCGCAACACTACGCTAACTACACAACCGATCGTCTCATTACGGAACCGATTGAACACAACTCCATCATCAAAGACAACCACTTTTCAAGACTAACCTGTATTTGGCCCTAAGTTTGCGCCAACAAAAAATAGCATAATGATAAAACTATTTCGCATACAAAAACAGCACTATTAATACATTTCTTATTCAACTATTCTCTTCTCTCTATTCTTTCAATTCTGTGTGAATTTTTGATTTCAATACACAAATAATCATTTGAATTATTACTTCAAAATTCATAGCAATCTACCAATTTTTGACTCAATTTTGTGCACAAATAGTTTTCACATCGAAAAAGGCGTGCATTCAATACAATCCAATGCCTACTCCTGTAATAACTAATAATTTATTTATAATTTAAATCAATTGTACGAACAAAAGCTATTGTGAAAAAAGAAAGAAATGCAACGATTTATGCAAACAATAGTCAACACAATTCTTAATGTATATATTATTCATTAGTTTTTTAGATTTAATTTTTAAGAGACTGAGGGAGAGGTAGAGCGGAGTGCATGTAATGGGAGACCAGAGACTTGAGCGCAGAGTCCATACCCAGTGTTCATCGAATTCATCGACAAATCACTCAAACTCTTGTATTTCAAACCCGATTGACCTTCACTTCAATACTAGCCCTACAAATGCTGCCTATTTCTTAACCGACACAGAAGTGCACACATACTCGCACTCAAACACTGGCACTGGCTTTCGGTTTGACTTGTTTTTCAATTTGTTTTTTGAGTTTCAAAACTCACATTTTTGAGATCTCTTTTAGTATTTAAAGACTAGATTTCAATCCCTAAACGCAACAAAACAACAGACAAAAAATCAATTCTTTTACATAAAAGTCTTATTTTAAATAATTTATTCTTTCATTATAAACATGAATTCTTTGACCAATTCTTTGTGTATTCGTAGAAAAATCTGTTTCTTATATACAAAATTCATTTGAATTTTAGTCTTTTTATACAGAATTTAAGTTAAAAATTCAATAAATTTATTCAATAATAATATTATATTCTTTACTTATATTCGTAACAATAAAGCCGAGAATAATAACATAAAAACTTTTAATCCTAAAGTTCAGGCAAAAAGTGCTGTAAGTGTAGGAAATTTAAGGCTTATATACCTGAGGGCTGTTTATCATTAGTTAGTAGTGTTATGTGTGGCTCTCATCTAATCTTAATCTTATTTAGCAAAAAAGGAGTTAAAATATGTGCAAATATTTCAAATTTTTTACATCGAAGAAATTTATACAAAACCCATTCCTATTGGCAGTTATAATGAGAGGGAGTTTTGCTCAACAAATATGAAAATTTTATTCTCTTTATCTCCGAAAACGAAAAAAGGTTTTTATGGAAAGCATTTTAAAAGTGCAGTAAAAAATCTACAGTATATTTGTTGAAATGCATGACTTCTTTATATTATTTTTATTATTTATTAAATCCTAACTCATATATAATACATGTATTTAAATGAAAATATGTTTAGGTTTTTGTTTGCGAATATAAATTCAAAGCGCAAACATTTTTGTGTTTAATTTTTAAATTAAAGTTATAAAAAAGAGAGACAAAAATATATTTCCATAAAAAACATTTTCATGATAATAATTTCATTTAAATAATGCTTTCACTAATGATTTATGTTTTATATATTGCATTATGACATACATTACTAGTGACTATATTTGTATAAAACATTTTATATAATAAAATACGAAATGTTAACTTCAAACTCAGGTGAACCACATTTGCCGCTAATGTCGTGTTGCGAATGAATGGCATTACAATTATAGGCGTTTCCCTTAAATAATAGACACACAAAAAAATGAGAGGAAAATGATTTCCAAAATGATATTCTCTCTCTCTCTCTCTCTCTCTCTCTCTCCCTCCCTCTCACTCTCCAGTCTTTATATGTTTTGTGTGTGTTTTTTGGCGAAAAAATTTAAGAGTTGTATTTTTTACTTTTATGTGTCAACTCAGCAGAAAAAATCACTCCTTTCTTCTCTTTGATTCCTCGAAAGACAAATGGAAAGCGAAAGACAAAAGAAATGTATGAGAAAAACATGAATTATTGTTCGATCTTTTATTTCTGTCATTTCTAACGATATGTCGTCCCCTTTAAGGGAAATAAAATAAACGTAAAAAAATATCACACAAAACATGTATAAAACAATAGAAAAATTTGTTGTTTTCTTCACTTCAACGCATATTTAATATTCTCTAATGTTTAACAAAAATTTTTATCAATATTTGTGAACAAAAACCAATTTCTGAAACATTGAGTTTTAAAGAATATGTATTTATTTAATAGTTTGACAAAGAAATTGCCAGCAGTTGTGTTGTATTGAGGGAAGGAGAGAGAGAGAGAGAGAGAGAGAGAGAGAGAGAGAGAGAGAAATTTGATTGAATATTACAATAACGTGAATATTCTTATAAATGTATTGTTATTATAACTCTTCAACTTCTGTTCAAATAATTGATTTTCTAATAAGAGTCAGAAAAATAGTATTTCTAGAAAACGCTTAAATAATATTGAACTCAACTCTCAATGTTTTGTTTGCCGTTCAATAGTGTGTTAAAACTTGAAATATTAAAGTGAATGAACCAACACTTCTTCACTCCTTCTTAACATTTATTGAGTCTCTCTTTGAATATAAATTTTAAGCACTTTTTTGTCTAATAAACCAATTCTTTGTTTAATGACTTTTTTGTGATTTTCGGTAAAATAGACTTAAATATCATTCTATTATATTCTTTAAGAAATTCTATTATAAGTTAGCAGTGAAAAGAATATCCTGAAAATTGTATAATATTTTTTAAAACTTTATAATTTAAAACCAATGTCTTTCATAAATAGCCCTAAAAGACAATAAAATACATTAACTGATAATACAATATAAACCGCTGCAAAGTTTTGCTTTTGACGTCACCTTTAAATAAAAATTATTTAATTAATGGTTTCTTATTTAATAGCATAAGAAAAATCAATAACAACTCAAAATTCAATTGAACTCGATCTTGTAATAGTATTTTTCGATATTATATTTGATTATGAGTTACATTATAACATACATTATGTATACTGGAAGTTATTTTAGTGAAATAACATTACATACAGTATAAGGGGTTAACAATATTATATCAATCAATAAAATATTTTATTCAATACACGAGTTTCTAAAAAAGCCGTTTTCCAGTAATTATTTGTTAACCATTTATTAATTCTAATATCAATTCAAAAATAGTCATTAATTTTTTTGTGAAGGTATTAATTGAAAACTAAAAATGTTATTTTATAAAATTGTATCATTTCTTTCAGAAAATGTGTTTAATTTATTCAAAGAACGCTAAGAATAGTATTAATAATTCTCTAATTATCCACTCATTAACATAAGAAAGCGTTTTGTCTATTGTTTGGTTATAAATAAAAGAAAATAATATTCTTCTTAATTTAAATTAGTATTAAATTAATCTTTAAATAAAATATTAAATATTCATAATAAAAACTATTAAAATATGATATAAATATAAATTTTGAATTTAACATCAAATAAATAATATTTTTAAAATAAATTAATGCCTGAAATAATAATATGATTTATTAAAACTAATGGTTTGATGACAAGAGCAGCCAAATAATAGTGTAGACATTAACGTTAGATTTGGATATAATTACTGCTCTCGTGTCTGAATATTATCCAAAAGGGAAGCGAAAAGAGAAATTAAATAAAAGCAAAACATTTGTAAAATATAACTCTTAGGAGAGAGAGAGAGAGAGAGCTTGGAA
>CAJPIZ010003300.1:0-12003 GCA_905368565.1 Medioppia subpectinata
TTGTCCACACAATCGGCGGTTATCTCCTCTACTCTTACCTAACATTCAAAACAGTATTCAATTACACCGACGGAGACGTGTTTTTCTCGACCGCAGACTTGGGATGGATTACTGGCCACACGTTCAGCGTTTACGGAGCGCTGGCCAACGGGTGTTCAATAGTGTTGTTTGAAGGCATACCCACTCACCCAAACCCGGGCCATCTCTGGGCTATTATAGACAAATGGAGAGTCAATATCTTCAACACTGCGCCCACTCTTATCCGGTCGCTCATGAAGTTTGGCGACCAATACGTCAAACAACACAACAGAAACACATTGAAAGTGTTGGGAACGGCCGGCGAACCCATCAATCCAGAGGCCTGGCTCTGGTTTTGGGATGTGGTCGGCGATCGTCGGTGTCCTATAGTCGACAACTACTGGCAAACAGAGACTGTATGTCATATTTATTTATATAAATATTTATATTATAGACATTAAATATACACATTATAGAGCGGACCAATGATCTCATCAATACCCGGTGCCACACCTATGAAGCCCGGATCGGCTACCCTTCCCTTCTTTGGTGTTATACCGGCGATACTGGACTCCGAGGGCAGAGAACTGGAGGGCCCGGCTGTGGGACAGTTGGTGTTTAAGAAGCCGTGGCCGGGTATCGCCCGTACCATTGATGGCAAACACGATAGGTATCAAAATGTATACTTTGAGAAGTTTATGGGCTATTACTGTACGGGCGATGGCGTCCAACGGGACGCCGACGGCTACTATTGGATGACCGGTCGTAATGACGACACTCTCAACGTTTCCGGACATCTATTGTCTACCGTAGAGGTGGAGACGGCTATCGTCGAGCACCGGGCGGTGGCAGAAGCGGCCGCAGTGTCGGCCCCGCACGCCATCAAAGGCGAGAGTATTCACGTGTTTGTTGTGTTGAATAATGGCTTTAAATTTACGGCTGAAATGGAGATCGATATCAGACGCAGAGGTATTGATATTGGATTGAAATCTATTTATTAATTAACATGATTTATTGATTGTATGTATAATTAATTAAATACACAATTTTGTGCCCAAATTAAGCTCGTGTTAAAATCGGAGCCCTCGCAGAGCCGGATGTGATCCGCGCTGTGAGTGGACTCCCGAAGACTAAATCGGGTAAAATTATGCGAAGGATATTGACTAAAGTGGTCCGAAATGACCGCGATTTGGGCGACACGTCCACAATGGCTGACCAGTCAGTACTCCAGGAATTGTTCACCACATGTGCCTGCGATTGCTTGTCAGCCATTTAACACTTAATTATATTAATCTTAACCTAATTAAATAAAATATAGTGTTATCTTAGCTTTTAGTGTTATCTAAATTAATGAGACATTTACAAATATTATAATTTATATTTAAATTGATCAATTGTTACATTGTTGTATTTTTGTTATGTAAACTGTAATACAAATCGCTACTATTATTTTGCCCAAGGAAGATTGTTATTAATATTTATTAAAGTAATTTATAAAACCAAACATATATTTATAATAAAATCAATTAAGTTATAAATAATAATAATTTTGTTTGAAAAGGCAATTAAATTTAAACACTAATTGAAAGTATTGGCAAAACCTGTAATAAAAAAGTTATACTTTATGTTGAGTTGTATTGAAAAGCGTGTTATCGATGACTAGTTATCTATAGTTTCAGTCCTTTTCTATATGAATATAATATACAGTTTTGTTATAAATAGTGTTATTATAAAAGGCATTCAATTGTAGGCGTGTTTTGAATGATATTTTCAGCGCAAATATTGTCTAATTTTGTACACAATTTATGCCAAAAACACAATCATTTAAACATCACTTCATTTGATCCCAAGATATGGCGAAAAGAAAACGCGCGAAGAGATCACTGCTTACCACCGATGACGGCAATGGAGATAACAAACAACAGGTTTGTGACAATCAATTGATTGTGTATTGAGTTTTAATTGTGTTTTTGTATCACATTTTTAGCCACAGGTCTACGCGAAGAACTCAATGGACAGATTCGGTGATGATTTGTGTCAAAAGTTGTTGTCTTATCTCTCATTCGAAGATCGGTTTCGAGTGGAATGTGTGTCCAAACAGTTCCGGAGGACTGTCTTCGCGAGTGTTGTCAACATTGTTATCCGTCGACGGATTAACACCGAAACGTTGGCCACAATTGTCATAAAGTGTCCGAATATTGAACGCCTGGACTGTCGAGGACTGAAAGAGTGCCCAATGTTTGGACATTACATTCGGGATGTGTTTCGCATATTTCGAGACAATTGCCGCCATTTGAAGCAAATTGAGTGCGATTTGTGTCAAATCAGCGGCGAATGGATGCGTCCGTTCGCACCACTCGTCACAAGTGTTGAAAGCCAGAGGAATTCAGACAAACGAGCGCTCATTCATTGCCACCGATTGTCTCATTTGTCGGTCCAACAAATGTCAGACGTGTTCAACACATCCGGAAGACTATTGGCTAAGAATTTGATTACATTTGCAGTTTGGGAGTATTACTATTACTTCGATTACCGCCTAATGTCTGCATTCGTGGCACACAATCAGTCGCTAAGAAGTCTGTCATTACATTCCAATAGCAATAACAGTATCAATGGAATCGGGAATCTATTGTCACGATTACCGCAATTGCGACGATTGTTCATCACTTTGGATGACTTTGACCACGAAGTTTGTGACCATCATTGACTACACAGGCATTGAACGACTCGTTGCGAATGATTGGCTTAAATTGCAAACAATTGACACTATTGTCGCTCACATTCGTTAACCCATTGGCCGACGAAACTAATGGCCAGACATTGCATTCGTTGCGATATTTTTCGGGATTAAAACGTTTGCATTTATATGGGTTTCAGGCCAATAGTCAACGCTTTTTGGATCCATTGGAATATTGCCATCGATTGACGCAATTATCGCTCGATTTCTGTCATATAAGTGACAAATTATTGTCCAATTGTGGCAAACATTGGCCACGACTTGAAGACCTGTCCATTCGTTACGGCGATGTGCGCCACAAGACTGTTGTCAAACATTTGGGTCACTTCTCAAGACTACCGGCGCTGCAAACGCTTGTTATCACAGATTTAAATAAATACCCGAAAGACAACGATATGGAGGATCTGTTGTCCAAAAGTCTTAAGCTTAAGACTATTAAAATCAATGCAAACGATGTGTCAAAGTTTTATTGCCGTAAGACTAGTTTCAGTCCTTTTATATGCGAATATAATATACAGTATTGTTTTATAATTTTGTCCACATTTTATACCAAAAATACAATCATTTAAACATCACTTCATTTGATCCCAAGATATGGGGAAACGAAAATGCGTGAAGACATCACTTCTTACTACCGATGCCGGCAATGGAGACAATAAATTGACAATAAAAGGACAAATAGAGGCAATCAATTGACTTTTTTTTATTGAGTTTTAATTGTTTTTGTCTACATTTTAGACACAAGTCTACGCGAAGAACTCAATGGACAGATTCGGTGATGATTTGTGTCAACAGTTATTGTCTTATCTCTCATTCGAGGATCGGTTTCGAATGGAATGTGTGTCTAAACAGTTCCGGAAGACTGTCTTCGCGAGTGTTGTCGACATTGATATCTGTCGATTAATGAGAGGCAAAGAGAGTAATATCATCGAAAAGTTGGCCACAATTGCCATAAAGTGTCCGAATATTGAACGCCTGGACTCTCGAGGAATGAATGAGTGCCCAATGTTTCGACATTACGTTCGGGATGTGTTTCGCATATTTCGAGACAATTGCCGCCATTTGAAGCAAATTGACTGCAATTTATGGCAAAACAGCGGCCAATGGATCCGTCCGTTCGCACCACTCATCACAAGAGTCGAAAGCCAGAGGAATTCAGACAAACGAGCGCTCATTCATTGCCACCGATTGTCTCATTTGTCGGTCAACCGAATGTCAGACGTGTTCAACACATCCGGAAGACTATTGGCTAAGAATTTGATTACATTTGATGTGTGGGAGTATTGTATCTTCGATTACGGCCTAATGTCTGCGTTCGCGGCACACAATCAGTCGCTAAAAAGTCTGTCATTAAAAGCCAATAACATTGAAATTTTCATTGGATTCGGGAATCTATTGTCACGATTACCGCAATTGCGACGATTGGCCATCACTTTGGATGACTTTGACCACGAAGTTTGCGAACAGTTGACTACACAGGCATTGAACGACTCGTTGCGTACGATTGGCTTGAATTGCAAACAATTGAAACAATTGTCGCTCACATTCGTTAACCCATTGACCGACGAAACTAATGGCCAGACTTTGCATTCGTTGCGATATTTTTCGGGATTAAAACGTTTGCATTTATATGGCTTTCAGGCCAATAGTCAACGATATTTGGATCCATTGAAATATTGCCACCGATTGACACATTTATGGCTCAATTACTGTCATTTAAGTGNGACCTGTCCATTCGTTACGGCGATGTGCGCCACAAGACTGTTGTCAAACATTTGGGTCACTTCTCAAGACTACCGGCGCTGCAAACGCTTGTTATCACAGATTTAAATAAATACCCGAAAGACAACGTAATGGAGGATCTGTTGGCCAAAAGTCTTAAGCTTAAGACTATTGAAATCGATGCAAACGATGTGTCAAAGTTTTATTGCCGTAAGAATAGTTTCGTTAGTGTTATTATAAAATGTATTCAATTGTAGGCGTGTTTTGAACGCTATTTTCAGCGCAAATTTTGTACACATTTTATTCTAAAAATACAATAATTTAAACATCACTTCATTTGATCCAAAGATATGGCGAAACGAAAACGCGTGGAATCACTACTTACCACCGATGACGGCAATGGAGACAATAAATTGATAATAAAAGGACAAATACAGGCAAATAAATACAATCAATTGACTGTTTTATTGAGTTTTAATTGTGTTTTTGTATCACATTTTTAGCCACAAGTCTACGCGAAGAACTCAATGGACAGATTCGGTGATGATTTGTGTCAACAGTTGTTGTCTTATCTCTCATTTGAAGATCGGTCTCAAATGGAATGTGTGTCCAAACAGTTCCGAAGGACTGTCTTCGCGAGTGTTGTCGACATTAATATCTATCGACTATTGAGAGGCAAAGAGTGGGGAATCACCAGAAAGTTGGCCGCAATTGCCATAAAGTGTCCGAATATTGAACGCCTGGACTGTCGAGGAATGAATGAGTGCTCAATGTTTCGACATTGCATTCGGGATGTGTTTCGCATATTTCAAGACAATTGCCGCCATTTGAGGCAAATTGACTGCAAATTATGGCAAAACAGCGGCCAATGGATCCGTCCGTTCGCACCACTCGTCACACGCATTGAAGGCGTAGAGGAGAGCGACAAACGAGCGCTCAATCAATGCCACCGATTGTCTCATTTGTCTGTTCACCAAATGTCAGAAGTGTTCAACGGATCCGGAAGACTATTGGCTAAGAATTTGGTGGCATTCAAAGTGAACAGCTATTGGCCCTACGATTACGATCTAATGTCAACATTCGTGGCACACAATCAATCGCTAAGAAGTCTATCATTTTTTATTTATGACAATCGTATGGTTAATGGATTGGGGGATCAATTGTCACGTTTGTCGCAATTACGTCGACTGGACTTCACTTTGATATGTGAATACCCATTGACTTCGCAGACATTGAACGACTGGTTGCGTACGATTGGCCTAAACTGCAAACAATTGAAACAATTGTCGCTCGCAATCGTTGCGCCATTGCGTGACAAAACCAATGGCCAGACATTGGATGCGTTGCGATGTTTTTTGGGATTAAAACGTTTGCGTTTACAATACTTAGAGTCCAGTAATGAGCGACTGTTGGATCCGTTGATACATTGCCACCGATTAACACATTTAGAACTCGTTTACAGCTCATTGCGCGACAAACTTTGGCCCAATTGTCACAAACATTGGCCACGGCTTCAAGACCTGGCCGTTTGGATGGGAGATATTGACGACAAAGATGTTGTCAAGTATTTGAAACGCTTCTCAAGACTACCGGCGCTGCAAACGGTTTTGATCTCAGATGTGGACATCAATAGACACCCCAAAGATAGTGCGGTCGACAATGTGTTGGCCAACGGTCTTAAGCTTAAGACTATTGAAATCGAAATCAATGAGGTGTCAAAGTTTTATTGCCGTAAAAATTGATTAAATGTTTAGTGTTTTAAATAAAATCAAAATTTGAGAACAAAATTGTTTACAACTTTATTTCTTATTAATTAAATTAATTGTAAATTAAATTTAGTGTCTAATCATTTATTATAATCTCGTTGTTTACTATTTTTATATATTAAACAATAAGACTTACAATTTATGATGGGCTCTATATTGAGATTAATAATTGTAAATATTATATACACTAAAACGCGCAGGGGCCACTGTAGGGCCACTTTAGTATAGTGAGGTTATACTTTAGTTATAGCATGACTAATGCTATCAAATATGAATCTGTCTATAAATAGCTATATTTATAACTCATACAGTACTGACTATTTACTATTACATTTCACCATGCGTTTTCCTGATTATATACAATGTTATCAATAATTTATTATCACTTTTATCGCGATTTGGACTTTAATTTACAAGTGTTTTGGACTTATTTTATTATTTAATTTCTACGAACCATTAAATTATCAATTAATTGACATTAAATACTTATAGTTATTTATTAAATTGTTTAAAACCGGACTAACTTTAATTAAAAATTTTAACTAATAAATTTTGATTAAATTTCATCAAGCTTTTTAATTAATAATAAATGTTCATTCCAATCTTAAAAGCATTTGTAAAATTACAAATTGATGTACAGTATTAATATATTATTTGTTTTAAAACTAGGGATTAATTTTAATCATGGGTAATATGGTTATATTTAATACAACTTGTAATATTTCTGTGCGATTAGTGGATATACAGTATAATTAATAAACTTTTTAATAATGCCTACCATTTATTACAATGTAATCTGATTTTATGCCACTTATAAACCACACGTAATATTTAATCAACTAATAATGTAATCAATAAATAATTGCCATATTATTATCAATGATAATGAAATAATTCATTTAATGTATTATTTTTTGTTAAAAATCCGTTATAAACAACAAATAAATCTATGATTTGGGAGACATTTACTTGTGTTTATCTCATGTCATGTTTCGCGTCTAAAACACCGGTCCATCTCTTCCAATGCCCGCAGTATTGCCTGTGCTATCCCGCGCCCGCAGGTATTATTAGAATATTTTATGTCATAGTTCATTATATGTAATAATTACATTTCAAATATCAATTATAAATTTAATTTTAACAAATATATTTTAACTAAATAAATTATATTTAACATAGACTTAATTTTTCTAACAACCAAAATAACATAAAATGTCAATTTATAAATGTTTACATTAATTTGTCTATCATGTTCATACTGTATACTTTTTAAACAACATGTTCTATACTTGAATAGATGTAAATAAAAACGAGCCTGCTTATAGCGTGGTGTGCACTCATGGGGGACCTATTGTGAGCTACGAGGTATCATCAATGGGAAGCTCACCTCTCAATACCGTATTCATCGATCAATTAATTCTCGTTCCGGATAACAAATACTTGTATTTTAACGGACAGTATGTTAAGAACCTAGTGTTAAAAACTTGCGATTTCCAGTATATAGTGTCCGGCAATAGGGAGCAGAAAATAGAGTTTTTTAACGGGATTGTTGCCCCGTATCTCGAAGTACTAACACTACTCGACATTCAATTTAATCCGGTGGGTCTTGAGTTTGACTGGATTGTGTTTGGTAAATTTATCAACTTAAAAGCCTTGCACATAGAAAGAAGTTCCTTGAACACTATCCGGGCCGCTGGGTTTAGGGACTTACCCGCCGGGAATATTGTGTCGTTAACGTTAAAGCAAAATAAATTATATACAATAGAAGAAAACGCTTTGAATGCTATGAAACGGTTAAAAATGTTGACAATTACCGGAAATTCTATACAGGATTTACGGTTTCTAATCGGGAATTCCGGTATTCAATGGTCAGATCTGTGGTATTTAGACGTGAGACACAATCAGTTAAACGTATTTCCCGAGCAATTATTGCAAACACTTCCGGCGCTTAAAGTATTAAAATTGGGTCAAAACAGGATCCGAACAATAGATGCCGTGATTATTGACCGATTACTCAGCAAATGTCAGGAATTTACTTTTGACAAAATTCCCGGTTAGGGACACTAGTTATATATTAATTAATTATTTTAACTAACGATTGTATGTAATGTTTGCAGAGCCGGGAGACGTGAGTACAGTATCGCCCGACGAGTACTTTAAGGCCACACCAGGCATGCGATGGACGCGGGATGTAATGGAAACGCCCCGAGAATTACCATATTTTTTCTACGAGTCGTTAAATCAGATGAAATGCAAGATTAATAACTCTAAAAAAGAGTTTTGCACTAAACTCGATAAAAGTCAATTTGTTTACCCAGAGAGATGAATTTCAACATGTTTATTTAAATTATTGTTTTATATTTCATGTTTTGTAAATTATTTTGTAATTTTTAAAAATCAAATATTATTAAAATATTTTGAATTATTTTTTAAAACCAAGTTTTATATTTTATTAATTACGTTTTATTATTTAATTAAATATATTATAATTATTTTCACTTTACAGTATATAAAGTATATACTGTATGTAAAAAAAGTACATGTATAAAAGTTTGAATTATCAAAGTATTATTACACTAACTTAAAGTTATTCTAAAATATAACTTCATACTCGTTGTATAAACCAATAAACTTAGAAATAAAATTTAATTTATAAATTAAAATTTATTATAATAAAAAATTACAGTTCTTAAGAATTATTAAAATTACTTATCAAAACAACATTCATATGTCTGATCATGATCGTAATACAAACACGATGAGACATAATAGCTAATCCTATCCCAATCTACTGATGGATCAGTTGGATTCGTTACCACCGAGGGCTCAGTTGACGGATCATCACTAGTGCGTGTCTGACTCGTAGGTGTGTGGCTATGAGTTGGGTTATAAGTTGAAGCTACCGGCGTAGTGTGACTAACTGTGCCACTTGTAATATCAGTATATGGGGTCGGTGTATTGGGCAGAGGGGTAGTACTATTGACAATGTCGGGAAAGTCGAAATCATCAGGGTCGATTTTACCGCACAGTATGGTCTCATTTGACCTCATGTTCAAACACTTCATCTTTTGTAACGATTCGTAGAAAAAATACGGACTTTTGGGCAAAGTTTGAAAAAAGTTGGGAATCCATGCCATCGACTTCCGGGCCTCAAAGTAGATGTCTTTGTCCGCCGGTCCGCTCTTGTCTATCGGTCCTGTAATTTACGATTAATTACATTTTGGTAAAAATTATTCAAATTATACAAAACTAAACCTGGTAGTTTCTCAAAGTGAAACTCGCTACACCTGGCGATCAGCACGTTCATTGTGTTGGCGTCGATTACCCTGATTTTATTTTGGCCCAATTTTAGTACTTTAAGCGCCGGCAATGAGTCGACTAAAGTGGTCGGAAAGCTTTCCAACAAATTCTGTCTCAAATCCAAATACCATAGTTTGGGCCAAACGGTGTGTTTTGTGGCCAAAAAGTCTAAACTAGTGATCAAATTCTGGGTAATTGTCAACCGTTTGAGCGAAACCATTGCGTCGAATGTGTGTCTCTCGATGTGTTGCAGAATATTCTTGCGAAATGTGACCGAAATTAGTTGCCCTACGGATAGGTCGCGGAATCGTTGGCCAACGGTTACCAAAACACCGTTTTCTATGTGTAGGGCTTTAAGGTTAACAAATTTGGCGAACATTTTCCACTCAAACTCTTCCCTTTGATTCAACGGTTGGGTGAGCTTTGAGTCCAGTATTGTTAGCACTTCCAGGTATTGGGCGTCGATGCCGTCGAATAGAGCACATCTGGCCACTCTACTCGGTTCCATCATTACCCAGTCAAATATGGCCGCTTTTAATACCATGTTTTTAATATACTGTCCGTTAAAGTATCGGTCTTTGAACGGCAAAAGTAGCGCAAAGTTCTCTAATATCACTGTATTTATAGTCAAGTCTCGCATTTTTCCCAATTGATATTCAATGGTCAGTGTTTTCACTTCACAGTTGACACTATACGAGGTTTCTTTCCCATTACCATCTAGTAATTATAAAATAATTACCATGGTAATTTGTGTTTAAATATTATTAAATATGTTTAAAGGTTTTAATATAAGCAATAGTTATTGTTATATAATCTTTTAATAAGTTTTTGTATACAGAACAATATTTAAACAATTCAGCTAAAAACTGTAAATTTTAAAAAATATAAATAAAATGCATGTTCACATTTGAATCATATAAAATTATGGTAAAAGTAATTACCGGTACATATAAATTAGTGGTGCTAATATTTTAAAGGCTTATAAATTATATTTTTAATGTTTGTATTAATATTTTTAAATCTCTCTCTCTCTCTCTCTCTCTCTCTCTCTCTCTCTAATTTTTAACAAAAAATAATACATTAAATGAATTATTTCATTATCATTGATAATAATATGGCAATTATTTATTGATTACATTATTAGTTGATTAAATATTACGTGTGGTTTATAAGTGGCATAAAATCTAATTACATTGTAATAAATGGTAGGCATTATTAAAAAGTTTATTAATTATACTGTACTTTATATTCACTAATCGCATAGAAATATTACAAGTTGTATCAACTATAACCATATTAACCATGATTAAAATTAATCCCTAGTTTTAAAACAAATAATACATCACTACATCAATTTAACATGTAATTTTACAAATGATTTAAAGATTCGAATGAAAATTTATCATTAATTAAAAAATTGATAAAATTTAATCAAAATTTATTACTTAAAAGTTTTAATTAAAGTTAGTCCGGTTTTAAACAATTTGATGAATAACTTTAAGTATTTAATGTCAATAAATTAATAATTTGCTGATTCGTAGAAATTAAATAATAAAATAAGTCCAAAACACTTGTAAATTAAAGTCCAAATCGCGATAAAAGAGATAATAAATTATTGATAACATTGTATATAATATTTACAATTATTAATCTCAATATAGAGCCCATCATAAATTGTAACTCTTATTGTTCTAACTCTAATATATAAAAATAGTAAACAAGGAGATTATAATGAATTATTAGACACTAAATTTAATTTACAATTAATTTAATTAATAAGAAATAAAGGTATAAACAATTTTGTTCTCAAATTTTGATTTTATTTAAAACACTAAACATTTAATCAATTTTTACGGCAATAAAACTTTGAAACCTCATTGATTTCGATTTCAATAGTCTTAAGCTTAAGACCGTTGGCCAACACATTGTCGACCGCACTATCTTTCGGGTATCTATTGATGTTATTATCTGAGACCAAAACCGTTTGCAGCGCCGGTAGTCTTGAAAAGAGTTTCAAATACTTGACAACATCTTTGTCGTCGATTTCTCCCATCCAAACGGCCAGGTCTTGAAGCCGTGGCCAATGTTTGTGACAATTGGTCCACAGTTTGTCGCGCAATGAGCTGTAAACGAGTTCTAAATGTGTTAATCGGTGGCAATGTTTCAACGGATCCAACAGTCGCTCATTACTGGATTCTAAGTATTGGAAACGCAAACGTTTTAATCCCGAAAAACATCGCAACGCATCCAATGTCTGGCCATTGGTTTTGTCACGCAATGGCGCAACGATTGCGAGCGACAATTGTTTCAATTGTTTGCAGTTTAGGCCAATGGTACGCAACCAGTCGTTCAATGTCTGCGAAGTCAATGGGTATTCACATATCAAAGTGAAGTCCAGTCGACGTAATTGCGACAAACGTGACAATTGATCCCCCAATCCATTAACCATACGATTGTCAT
>CAJPIZ010003301.1:0-12001 GCA_905368565.1 Medioppia subpectinata
CACAATCTGGAGCTATTCGATTGCATCTAAAGTTTAGTGAAATATTAGCAGATAATGTAGAACTTATCATGTATTGTGAGTATGATAATATGGTAGAAATTGATGCAACTCGAAATGCTATGGTAGATTATAATAGTTAATATATTATATATTATCTATACAAATGGATACATTACAAATTAATAATTTATTAAAAGATCTTAAATGTTTCAAAGGTACATATGCTTGTGATAAGTTACCATCACAGCCGATTATTCAACGACCAATAGGTTTAATCATAAATACTGATCCAGCTCATAAACCTGGTGAACACTGGGTAGCATTATTTATTGATAAAGATAATACAGCAGAATATTTTGATTCATTTGGTCAAAAACCTATTGAGCATATTTTTAAATTTCTTAAAATACATAATATTAACCAATTAATTTATAATAATTCAATTATACAATGTTTGTTTTCTAGCAATTGTGGACTATATTGTATATTGTTTATTAAATCAAGATGTAATTCTATTTCATTTAATAATTTCTTAAACATTTATAGCACAAATAAATGTTTTAATGATTTAATTACACTTAAAAGTATATAATAGGAAGATGTCTATTAATTTATTAAATTTAAAATGGATAAATTACGTAAAAAATTTTCATTATTTAGAAATTTACGTAAAAAGAGGAAGGGGTATAAACGATTAAGAGCTTATTCTAGTTTAGATTCTTTGCCAAATATAAACGATACGTATAAAAGTTATTCACAACCCAATCTAGAATTTGTTAATCCTTTATATAAACAAAAAGGTAAAGGTAGACGTAGAATTAGACGAAGGCGTCGTCGTAGGCGTGTTATAATTAAACGAGTTAAAATCAATAATAGGAGGAGACGTAGGAGGAGACGTAGGCGTTAATAAAAATGGATAAAATTTGCGCTGTTGTAGATGTTCAGGGATTTCAATTTAAAGATAAATTTATTCCCCGCGAGGTGGCAATAGTAGGAGAATGTGAATTTGGCTTAAATGTTGGTCAGTGTCAAGAATTAAATGCAGAAATTGATTCAAATAAACTAGCCAGAGATGACAAACAAGTTGTATATTATTCGACACAATTTAAACATGGTCTACATCATAGACCATTTAACCCTGATGATAATTGTTTTCTCCCTACATCAGAAGAAATTGAAACACTTTTAAAAGTATGGTATAATTTATATGCCACAGAAAACAAATCTTGTTTTGCGTTCAAAGGGTACCAAATGGGTAACATATTGCAAACAATTGGTATACCGTGTATTGATTTAGAAAAAGATTTAAATTTCCCGCCATATGAAATGATACAAAACAAATATGGAGATATTTATTTATGTGGATACCATAAGAGACCTCCAAATTGGCGTAACAATAGACTAGTGTGTGCGTATCGAAAAGCTAATCATTTGTATAGAGAACTTAAAAATATGCAAAATGCAATGATTCAAAATGTATAATAGTAACATGATAAATGAAAATATAACAACAATGTTCAACATGTGGAAATCGATATATGCTTTAAATTTAAGTAACAATAAAGATAAAGATTTTAAAATTGCTCAAATATTAGAGAGCAGAGACATGTGTTTAGTATTTGATGTTCGCCAGACATTCAAAGGGAGGCGTACTAAAGCTGGTATCAGTTTATTAGTACCTGAATTTGAATGGTTTAAAAATGTTTTGGTGTCCAATGACAAGCGCATATATACCCTTGAACATGGTAATCGCGTAATTAAAATTGACAAAACATTAACTGAAACGCTGGTTACCTTAAAGCGTTCCGATAGTTCCGAACGGAAAATACTTTTAGAAGTTGAAGAAATAAATAAATTGTTGTTAAAAATAAATGAAATTGAAAATAAACTTATTAGCAGAGCATTGGAATTGGAAATACAAACCAAATTTTCTGAATTTAATTATATTAATCAATATATAGAATAAATGAATGTAAACATTTATCATGAAATAAAGTTTTTATTTTTCAAAATTACATGTGTTTGTTTACATTTAAATAAGAAAGAAATTGAATTACATAATTAAAATAAATTTTTTCGATTACAGGTATGGTTTTGTTAATATACTTAATATCTATATCAACTTTAACTCTTTCATACCCATGATCAAATTTAGAGTAATATATTAAATATGAATAGTTTAAATTCAAAGAATACATTGCCATTTGTAATTGGTGATAATGTGGTGAATTCTTTTTAAGATGCCATCTGTTATTCTCCCGGAAAATATAATTATTATCTAAGTGTTCGTTTACTTTCTCGCGCTGTTTATCTTTTGGCCAATGAGGAGGACCTTTATGGAAAAACTCTCTTCGGGAAAACTTTTTTAATGGTGAAATTGATTTTATTTCAATAATATAAGATGGTTGACCGTTAACATAACCAAGCCCATCAATCTCGCCGGAAATAAAATCAATGTTGGGATGGCGGAAATGGAAACCATTTTTAATTATTTCTTTTGAATCAGATCGTGATCTTAATAATTGAAGACACAGTTGCTCACAACGTTGATTATCAAGTCTTTCAGCAGATATAAATTTTGAATGTTTTGGTGAAAAATATCCAATTACATCTTTCATCAATTGTTTATAGTGGCGTGAATTATAATGTTGAATTAATTTATAAGAAATTGTTGATCCAAGTGTCACTTTTGTTAATCCTTTGAATCCGTAACGAATAATACGTTGCATTAGTTTATCAGAAACATTAGAAACATTACGCAAATAATAATCATAATCTGGATTACGTTTGTGTTTTGAAAAACAAGTAAACTTTACACTGCGCATGCGTTCACAAAGTAAACGTATTTCACAATTATTGAGACTGTTAGACTTCATATTTAAAAGTGATACATCTCTCAAAATTGCTTTAACTTTTATAAACTTATATACAATGAAATCATTGTGTTATCATTGGTTACTAGTTTCTATTGGTTATTTGTGATGTCATTATAATATCATTCGTTTGTAATACGATCACTAAAATATTATTGGTTAACAGTTTCTATTGGTTGATTGTGATGTCATTGTAATACTATTGGCTATTAAATTGTATGGCATCATTTAATGATGTCATTGCATTTTGATTGGATGGAAATAACAAAACAACTTGTTATAATATATGTGCTTAACAAAAACCTGTTCATTTGTAGCCATGGACCCGAATATTGTAATTACAAATATTTGTGCTAAATTTAGTGTTGGGTGTCGTTTAAATCTTGATGAGATTTTAACAAATGAGTATTATTTAATTCTCACTAATAAGAAATATGACCCAAAACGATTTAGTGGTTTGACTGCAAAGTATAAAGAAACTAAAATAACATTTATGATACACAAATCTGGTATAATAGTAATTACTGGTGGTAAAAATGAATTAGACCTTTTAATTGCTGCCAATGACCTTGTATACGTTTTGCGTTTCATAGGCCCATATGAGGCTAAAATAATCAAATACATTATAACTAATTATTGTGCATCATTTAAATTTGGGTCAAAAATGGATATAAATAAACTATGCCTTGATAGACCAAAACAGTGTGACTATACCCCCGAGTTATTTATATCTTTAAAATATATTATTAATGGTAAAAAATTAACGCTAACACATAATGGTGTATTATTTGGGACTGGATTCAAGTCACGAAATCACCTGATTGGTTTATTTACCGAAGCAATAAATGAAATTAGACCTTATATTAGAAAGTAAATTTTTATTTTATTTCATTTGACAATGTGTACATCAATAGATATATTGAATTGGTTAAAAGAAAATTGGCCATTTCTTACAATGGCTTCATTAGTACTTATATTTTTTATGTTAAATATGTTAATAATTTATAAGTTAGAAGAAATATATGAAATAGTGAAAAGTTTTAATATAACTTGTAATAGTACTTTAAATAAACCAATTATAAAATATGAGAGTATGTTTGGTTAATTGGTGTCCATTGATTCGTCAGATAAGTTCCGAAAAGCCCCATCCTCCCATGTTAACGTATTATTTGGATCAAATTCTGGGCTGAATCGGCAGAACATCATTTTATTATATTTTTCAGTTTTATTAACATATTTATCCGTTTCTTTGTTGAATCGCTTCGCATAATATAAATCAAAATTATGATAGTCGGAAGGCATCTGCATTATAATATTTTTATATATAGGTATATCGTGAATACCAATTTCTTCGGCAAATATGTATAACAAAGTTTTGTGTATACGATTGCCGGAAAAATAACTCATGGCAAACTGTAAATTATGCATATATCGTAATGCAATTAAATATTTATATAATTGAATCATTAATGTAATATTATCCAGTCGATGCATATCAATTTCTACATTTTCTTTAACTCCGAGAAAATGTAGGACAATATCAGTCTGTTTTTGTAGTTGTGTTATAGCTTTGAAACTTTTACCACAATGTAATATATGATATGGCGCATCACCAGAATAATAATCATTATGACAGTAAACACATGTATACAAATATTTTCCAAATATATGTCTGGGAAAATTATTTTTAAATATTTTCCCCATTTTTGTGGAAATCTATTAAAATGTGCAAACAAGTTGCTTATATATATAACATTTTTTACCATGAGCTAATTGTATTAAAATATTCTGCTGCAATTGGTTAGGAGTGATGTCATTGTAATCACATTGGTTAGCAGTGACGTTAGTATATTATTATTGGTTGTAGTGATGTCAGTATATTACTATTGGTTCTTTGTGATGTCAGTGTAATATTATTGGGTTGTAGTGATGTCAGTATATTACTATTGGTTCTTTGTGATGTCACTATAATATTATTGGATTAATATAAACCAATAGAAAAATTGATTATATCATAGTATAGTAACATTTTTGGTATAAATAGTTTAGACCAACAAGTTTTCATTTCATTTCTTCATGTCTTTACGTACACTTTACGGCAGAGACTCTTTCGACAGATTTGGCGACGACTTAGTTATATATGTGTTATCTTTTCTAAAGTGTAAAGATAGAGTTAATTTTGATGGTGTGAGCAAATACTGGAAGTCATTGAGCAAATACTACAAACTTAATTGGGTAAGTGTTGACAATTCTAAAAATATATATACTAATTTTAAATTATATGATACTTCTTATTATACTCTTAATTTAAATTATTGGTATATTCATAATATAAAATCAATTAAATATTTAGATTTTGTAATTCATAACGAATCAGATGTATTAATATTTAAATTATTTTTAAAAAAATTTATAACTTTAAAACGTCTTCAGGTTTATATATGTAGCGATTATAGAACTTATTTATCACTTGAATGTCTATCGTCTATATTAATTGCTTGTAATAAAATTGATTTTGTTAATATTTGGATTAATTCTGTAGCTGGTAAATCTATTAATACATTTGAATGGGATTGGGAGACTTTTGATAGAAAAAAATATAATAAACTCCAATCAATAGTTAATACATTAGTAATCTATATTCGTAATTATATAGGAGATGATGAAGCTTTTCATTTCGGGAATAAACATATTATAAATAAGTCATATTTCAACTTAATTAAATGAGTTTAAAATATATATATGGGAGAGACTCTTTCAACAGATTTGGCGATGACATTGCTATATATGTGTTGTCATTTTTACATTATAAAGATAGAGTTAGATATGACGGTGTGAGCAAATACTGGAAATCTTTGAGCAAATTTTACACACTTGATAAAATAAAAATTAATAATTCATTACATCATCGTAATTACATATTTTGTTGTATAAAAATTGATAAACCTTATTATATCTTAAATTCTAATTACTGGTATATAAATAATTTAAAATCTTGTAGAAATTTAGATTTTTCTATTCATAACGAATCTGATTTATTAATATTTAAATTATATTTGAAAAAATTTAATTCTCTAGATCGTCTTCGTATTCATATACACAACGATCATAAAACTTATTTATCACTTAAATATTTGTTGTCCGTATTAATTTCATGTAAAATTAGATATGTTAATATTTTGATTGAATCAGTAAAAGAAAAAGCTAGAAATAAATATAAAATTGATTGGTATAATCTTGATGAGAAATTTCAAATTAAACTTCGATCAAAGGTTGAAACATTAGTTATTTATATTGATAATTATATTGGTAAAAATTTAGCGTTGGCATACGGGGATAAAAATATTATAAACAAGTCATATTACAATTTAATTAAATGAGTTTTATTAATACTTATGGTAGGGATAGTTTTGATAGATTCGGTGACGATTTAACTGGTATTTTACTTAGTTATTTAACTATAGAAGATACACTTAAATACGAGTGTGTATCTAAATATTGGACACAATTTTTATTTAAAAATAAAATATTATATAGTGATTTATCCAAAAAAGATAATATTGTTAAACTATTAGTTTTAAAATATAAAAATAATTTTTTTCTGTGGGATAAAATATATCAAGATATTAACAGAAAATTTTCAAATATTCAAACTATATATGTAGTTTCTGATACGTTTTGGCCACAATTAGGCTTAGAACAATTACCAAAATGTAATGAAGTTATATTAAATTACAATTATTATGCATATGGTATAACGTTTGATACTTTTACTTATTATGATTTTCCAAAAAATATTACTAAATTAAGATTTAAAAAAGTTATATATTTTAATTACAAATTAGAAATTGACGTATTTATTAGAAAATTTGCTCCTATATTAGTTGAGTTTGAATTTTCTTGTTCAAAAAAATTATTAAAATATTTGAATACTAAAATACATTTATTTACTAAATTAAAAAAGAATACATATATACGTTGAATGGAATTAGTTAATTCACGTAATATAGATAAATTAATTGTTAATAATTATACATGGCGTGATGGGTATAAACCATATATATCTTTTAATTATTTTGCAAATATTAGAGCTATTTGTTTAAATATAAATCATTTTTCAATTACTATCAAGGATAATTTTGATTTATTTATTTTTAAAAACTTTATTAATAAATACAGTATTAAAATACTTGATTTAAAAATAGAAAAATATGAATTGTATATTAATTATAAATATTTATTTTTGATAATATCTAAATGTAAAAGCATAAAAAGATTAATAATACATATTCACACTACTCATAAGTATATGTGTATTTATAATGAAACAAAAGAATTAATTGAAACATATGCTGAAAAATTTGATACTTTTTATTTTCAAATTGACTGTATTCCTAATTCACATTCACACTACTTTAGCTATATAGGACAAAATATTCCGTATAAATATTTAAAGAAATGAGTTTGCGCGTAATTTATGGAAAAAATAGTTTCGATAGGTTTGGCGACGACTTAACGCAAAAAATATTGAGTTATTTAAATATTAATGATTCAATTAAATATATGTGCATCTCTAAATATTGGACTCAATTTATTTTTAACAATACAAAATTAATATATGATCCTATAAATTTAGGCGGTATACAATATATACAAATTAAGAATAATGTTCATTATTTAGAAGAAAAAGTATATGATTATATAAATGATAAATTTCCTAATCTTACAACACTTGAAATTGTATGGAACGAACATTTTAAATATTTCGGTCCAATACATAAATTTCAAAATATTAATGAATTAATTTTTGTATCTAATAAACACATTTGTCTTCGTTTTCCTCAATATAAAGAAATATTTATTCCTAATTATATTAAATTTTTACGAATTAAGATAAACGTATTGTTTTTTACGGAAGAGGAAATTGATATATTTATTAATAGATTTAGCAGAATATTAATTGAGTTTCAGTTTAGGTGTAAACAACAATTATTTGATTATTTTAAATCAAAATTGCATATCCTTACTAAATTAATAAAGTATAAACATATACCCATATATTACCCTCAAGATACTATATAATAGCATCTGTTTATAACATTATATATAACCAATCATATTATCACAATGACAGACGTACATTTTGTTGTTGTAAATGGGCATTCAAGTAAATCATATGATAGATTTAATAGAACTGAATTAAAAACAAAATTCATAATAAAACATAATATATCATCTCAGCCTAATCTATATAATATTAAAGTTCAATTTGTAAATAAATTGGAAGAATTGTTAGAAAATATGCTGGCTTCAGCAGACGATAATGATTATTTTTCTGTATCTCTCATTCATCCAGATATGGAAACGCCCATATTTATTGCACCAAGAAAAGTAAATCAATTTAATATTATAACAATATTTAATCGTATTGAAAGAGTTGCCCAAAGTTTCAAATCATTTTTTGCTAGCGGGCAATTTGAATTAGTAATTTCTTTAACTAAAGCACCTGTAGGTTCAGGTAAACGTAAAATTCCAAAAGCACCAAAAACTATTGACCAAGTAAATAAAAAGAAATTATCAGTTATAACAATAAATAATGATGATAATTCTTGCGGTCTTCGTGCTTTATGTATAGTAAAATATTATTTTGATAATAAAAATAAATTAAATAAAAAAGAATGGAGTCATTTGATTAAATCAAATAGACCCAAACAATTAAACGAAACAAAAAAATTAGCTAATAGTTTAAATATCTCTATTAATAAGCCAATTGAATTAAATGATTGGAAAATAATTCAAAGTAAATTAAATACTTATCAAATATATGTAATTGATTTTTTAAATAAGTATAATATACTATATAAAGGTCCTGAAAATACAAATAAATTATATATACAATACATTAATAATCATTACAATGCAATTATAAATATTAGAGGTTACTATGGACAAAGTTACTTTTGCGAAGATTGTCACTTTCCATATAATTTAATAAGTAATCATAAATGTCCAAATAAATGTAGTGAGTGTTATATGAAATGTAATTCAATAAATAATGAAAATATTATGTGTTTAAAATGTAATAGATTTTTTAAAAGTAATGAATGTTTAAATAATCATATCAAAAATAAGTTATGTACTAATCTCAAAAGATGTAATTCCTGCGATTTAAGTTATAAATCTAGTAATAAGCATATTTGCGGTAAATATACATGCAATAAGTGTGGTGATAATTTCAGTGAACAACCACATTATTGTTATATAAAGCCTAAATTATTAGTAGATTTAAGCGAAGAGGATAAAATTAATAAATTTATTGTTTCTTATGACATTGAATGTACTCAAGAAAATCTTGAACACATCCCTAATTTATTAATATCTAAAGTTCAATGTGATAAGTGTGTTGAACATAATGAATGTATAATTTGTAAATCTAAAACAAATATATTTTTCGGTTCAGATTGTATAAAACTATTTGTTGATTATTTATTTGGAGATTTAGCAATACTTGCTGAAAAAAATAACTCATTAATTTATGCTTTTGCACATAATGCTAGATCTTATGATGCACAATTTGTGCTACGTGAATTATGGAATAGGTATTATGATAAAGTTGATGTTATATTAAGAGGAAGAAAAATATTATTAATTAGATGTGGAAATGTAAAAATGTTAGATTCATTAAATTTTTTTATGCAATCATTAGAAAAATTACCTAAAGCTCTAGGTTTAGATATATCTGTTAAAAAAGGTGATTTTCCACATTTATTTAATAAACCTGCTAATTATAATTATATAGGTAAAATACCTGAATTACATTATTTTGGTTTAGAGTATTTGCCAATTTCTAAAAAAACTAAAATTGAAGAATGGCATAGTACTCAAATTACAAAAAATGATTGGTGTTTTAAAGATGAACTAATTAATTATTGTCTTAATGATGTAGATATTTTATTAAAATGTGTATTAAAATTTAGAGAATCATTTAAAACTATTACAGGTTTAGATCCAATAACTAGATCATTTACACTGGCATCTATTGCCATGGAAACATTTACTGCTTTATTTTTAAATAAAAATGAATTAGCAAATACACCTGTAGACGGCTACAAAAAATCAAAAATATATTCAATCTCGAGTAATTGTTGGTTAGATTGGATTGAAAAAATTAATAATATAATTTTAATAAGGGAATATAGAATGGGTAAATACTGGGTGGATGGATATGATATAAATACAAAAACAATATATGAATTTTTAGGATGTTTCTGGCATGGATGTTTATGTCAAAATGCCATTAATAGAAATGAAAAATCAATTGTAAATAAAGGCACCCAATTAAGTTTAAATGAACGCCACAAGCAAGTGACCGATAAATTAGATTTTTTGAAACAAAGTTATAAAGTAATTAGCATTTGGGAATGTCAATTAAATAAATGTATTTCAGAAAATTTAGAATTAAAACTATTTTACAACACTAGATTTAAATATTATAAAACTTTAAAACATGTCGGACCAATTAATATCCGAGATGCATTCTTTGGGGGTAGAACAAATAATATACAATTTTATAAAACAATTAATAGTGATGAAGAAATTAAATATTTAGATTTTTGCAGTTTATATCCATATGTATTAAAATATAATGCATACCCAGTTGGTCATCCGGAAGTTATAAATAAAAATTTTGATTATTCGTTAGAAAGTTATTTTGGTATAATTAAATGTAAAATAATTGCACCCCGAGGGTTATACTTACCTGTATTGCCTGTTGTTATAAGAAAAAAATTGATATTTCCTATATGTGTGAAATGTGCTAAAAATTGTTCAAAAATATGTCATTGTGATGACAGAGCATTTATAGGTACATGGGTTAGCGAAGAATTAAAATTAGCTATTCAAAAAGGATATTTAATTAAAGAAATATACGAGGTATTAAATTTTAATTATGACATCAATAAAAATAAATTCATCAAATATATAGATATGTGGTTAAAAATTAAACAACAGGCATCTGGTTGGCCTAGTTGGTGTTTAAGTGAAACAGATAAATTACAATATATAGAGAATTATAAACATAAAGAAAATATTGAATTAGATTATGATAAAATTATTAAGAATGAAACTTTACGGTGGATAGCAAAAATTATGTTAAATTCATTTTGGGGAAAATTTGCACAAAGACCTAATCAAACTCAAACTGTAATAATTAAATCGCTAAGTGATTATTTTGATATAGTTTTAGACGATGATAAGGAAATTAGTGGTGAATATATGGTTACAGATGACACTATGATATTGACATGGCAATACAAAAATGATGAAATGGCAAAAGCAATGAAATATAATCTAACAGTTGCTAGCTTTGTGACTGCTTATGCCAGAATTAAACTTTATAAACTTATGGATAAAATTGAAATAATAAGACCTTATAGTCTGTTATATCACGATACCGATTCGGTATTATATTATAGAAAATTATCCGATCCGCATATTGAATGTGGTGATTATTTAGGAGATTTAACAGATGAGATATTAAAAAATTATGGAACCAATGCTAAATGTATAGAATTTGCATCATTAGGTCCAAAGAATTACGGATATAGTGTACAAACAGATGAAGGAATTAAATCAGATTTAAAATGTAAAGGAATTCAAATGAATTTTCTTGCTAAACAAAGTATTGATTTTAATAAGCTCATTGAATTAGCTAATTGTGATGCTGAAACTGAACCTGTATATGTTAAACAGCGTCAGTTTGATTTAAATAGACACAATCAAATTAAAACACGTTATTTTGATAAACGATTTAGAGTTACATCTGATAAACGCTATGTAAGTGGCCAATTAACATATCCATATGGCTATTAGCAAATTCTCCAGTAACGTCAGCTGGAGTGAGGGGAGTAGTGCCCCCTTATGTAAATAAACCTAGAGAGCACACTCTAGAAGATGGAAGTGACGTCCATATACAATAGTCTAATGAGCACACGTTAGACTTGTATATAAAATATATGCAGAGTCGTGCACTGCCCTGTTCAATGCACACACATTGGACTTGTATATATAATGCAGCAGTTGTGCCCTGCCCTGTCTGATGAGCACACATTGGACTTGTATTAAAAAAA
>CAJPIZ010003302.1:0-12001 GCA_905368565.1 Medioppia subpectinata
CCGCTCGCGAGTGTCTGAAAGGCAGCACTTTTGCCATTACGTCCGCATTTGTGCCGTTTCTCTCTCTCTCCACAAGAATTCAATTTTAATTATTTCTTAATTTTTCTTATTATAGTTTAAACTTTTTTCTCTTTGCTTTAATTATACGATAAAATTATGTTCAGAAGTAAACGCGAAAAAAATTAATATAAAATTCCTTTTGATTAATTAATTTTGCATTTATATTACCAACAGATATATTCACTCATAAGTTTTGGATCCAAATATTAATGTATTAATAAAAAAAGGAAAACAAAATTAGAATTAATATAAAAATAATAATAAGAAAACTAAATAATGAAGAAATATATAATAGAGTAATGCATTGAAAATTGATTTTGTATCCCATGTTAAGCGCATCTCTATTTGAATTGGGATTTGAAGATAAAGTAAATGTTTAATTGTTTTAATCGAATAAATGTATGCAAAAAAGTAATGAGAGATGAGTTAAGACCCGAAATGAAGAATATTCTGTTGCGAACGCATATGAATTGAAATCAGTGCTAAAATGCCGGTAAATTACCTCACATTGGGTTGCCTTAGGAACTGGAGTATTGAGAAAGTACTGAACCGACGCTCTCCTCTCTCCCTATCCTCACTCTCTATCGCACTCTCCGTTCATTCATTCAAGTTTTATATGACTTTTTTCTTGCGTACCAATCATTTACATAATAATGATTTTAACAATCAATTAATTGAAGCCCAAACTCGAGCCTCAATTTCTCCAAGAATTTTGTAATTCAAAAACAAGACGAGAAAAAAACTTTTATTTTTTAAACAAAGAGTTCATTAAAACCTATCTATTAATTAATGATTAGAGAAGTTCATTGAACCGACCGTTAAGTAGGTTTGCCTGTAGTGTACACAACACATGCCTTTCACTACAACACACACTATCCGCTGGTAAATGGCGTTACAACTCATACCCCGGGAGTCTAGACTTGCGTACAAACCCTAACCTATCGCTCAACTAATTTCTTATTTTTCATAATTATATGTACTTTTGTGTAAAATATTGTGTTTTTTCTTATTTATCTTTTTAGAAAACTTTTCATTTTTCTTCTTTCGCCACAAATGTGTGCCATTATTAATGAATTGTTTAACATTTTGAATGCCATTTACTCGAGAAAAACATGTAAAGAGAACTCAATGGTGAGACTCTATTCAACACAAATCATGTGTTTATTAGTTATTGAATTTAAAGTGTATTTAACTCTAAACGTGTTATCAGTAATTCACTCTTCGAAACCCTTTCTCTCTCTCTCCAAAACTATAACTTATTATTGATGCCCAGAATTGGCTTTAGTTGTGTGATAGACATCGGAGTGAGTGCTGCATAACGTTTGTGTATAATCGAATAAATGTATGCAAAAAAGTAATGAGAGAGAGAGAGAGACTTGGATGAATGTAAAGGGAGGAGAGGGGAGAGTGCGAGTGGACACGTGAGAGAGGAGAGGGAGAGTGCGAGAGGATAGAGAGTGAGCTCGAGAGTGATTTTGAAGGTTTTGGTAAAGTTTTGAACAATGGATGGCAATAACAGTAGTGTTAGGGATAGAGTGGAGAGCGAAATAAGTGGTGTTTTTCGGTGAGGAATGGAAAAGTAAAAGCAATGGCTATTTGTATTGATTTTTTCATAAAAATTTGAAATGAGTAACTCTGACAATAACGCCCTCCCATTTGCGAAAAGGCTATTTCCCGACACAAACATTACAAACATTAACAAAAATGGCTGCGAAGGGGAGTTATGTTTCACTGGAGCAGAGATACACGAATGTAAGTAATCGTTAATTTAAAACTATTTAATTATCAAATTTTCAATTTATGACAACAATATGGTTGGTGTGATTTGTGCACCCATTTCGCTGTCCGTTCACTCCATTGTATTTGACTTTATTTAGCAAATTTAAAAAGTAATCAATAATTTGATAAAATTTATACATTATATGAAAGATGAGAGTCAGAGCTGGAGAGCGAACGGAGTATAGGTTTCTATATAACACTGCTCTCTATCTAAGTGTGTGTTTTCTTCACTGTAAAGCACAGCTCCAATGCCCACAGCCTTAGCATTACTTTTGCAATGTCTGAGCTCTTAGAACAGTATATTTACTAAAAAGCTACCGATCCTTACCATACATACCATCCATACCGTGCCCTCACATGCCGTCCATGCTTTACATCCACTGCTAGGGAGCGGTCATCACCGCATCCGCACTCATCCCCCACTCATATCCATTCACATGCATTATATTGTATATCATTTTAAATTACACTTTTCATTATATAGACTTTAAATTATTTAATTATTTAAGTTTTTTAAATTATTTTTAATTTAATTAAATTTGTTTTGTTGTATAATTTGTCACTTTATTTGTTCAAAACATTTGTTGTTTTGATGATATTTTTAAATTAATGTCACATTTGTTTTACTAATTAAAAACTTTTAAAAAGTTTTTTATTCATTTATGACTGACATTAATATCCACTTATATCTCGATGTGGTTTTCAATTTGTTGTGTTTTTGTATATCTTTCTGTCATCTTTTATGTGAAAACAATTTAGACGAAAGTGTTTATTTAGAGTCGAAAAATAAAAATGGGTTTTATTTTTGTGAAAAAGCGGCGATTGGAGAGAGAGAGAGAGAGAGAGAGAGAGAGATGTTGTGAGAGAGGCTGGTGAGGTTGATGTCATGAGTGGTGAGTTAGTGCGCCGCTCGCGAGTGTCTGAAAGGCAGCACTTTTGCCATTACGTCCGCATTTGTGCCGTTTCTCTCACTCTCCAAAACTACAACTTATTATTGATGCCCAGAATTGGCTTTAGTTGTGTGATAGACATCGGAGTGAGTGCTGCATAACGTTTGTGTAGTTTTTGTTTATATCATCACTACTGCTGTTGTATTCAATCTATTTTGAAGTGCATTCACATCTCAATACACATGCAGTCCAGGTATCAAAGGTAGGCTCCCATAAAAACAATGGCTCTTTTCACTACAATTATGTTATTTTGCTATTTTTATTGCTATTATTTTAGATGATTTTTTATGTCATCTTTTAAAACAATTTTCATTGTTGTCGTTATTTGTTTTGTTGTTATCTATAAACAGATACTGTATTTTGATGTTAAAAAGTCGATAGTTTTGAACAAATGATAAAAGTGTTGATTATAAGTGATAATAGTGTTGAGGTGTTGGATGAAATGATGGGTGCAATGGTAGTGCTTATGCACATTGAGTATCCATTTGTCATTTCTGTTTATGATAAGAGGAAATCCGCATCACTTGCACTGATGCTTATGGAGAAGAATGAACGTAACGTTTGAGTTGCAGAACAGGTATAATATTTGCACAAAAATTTGCTTTCAGGCAAATATGTGTCTCTCATATACTGTCTCCACACATACCATGCCTTTCATAGCTCTATGTTCTAAGTGTTGCCAACATTTGGATAAGGGATGCAAGAAATTTGCGTTATGTATAAACTCAGTAATGACTTGATATGCCTCAGCACTGGATGTAATGCCTAAGCTATGGTGTGCTTAAAATTAATGATGCGATTGTGTCGACCGAAAAACATAAATGTTTTACACACTTCTGGCATTCCTTATATCTATATCTTTTTTACATTATACCTGATGTCGCATTTCGCCGCTTCTCTCTCTCTCTCTCTCTCTCTCTCTCTCTCTCTTTCTCTCTCAAAGATTAAAAATAATTAAATATATTATTATTCGTATAACGCATGTGTTTATTGCTCTCCAACTAACTTAAAAATTTAATTTCCCACTTTCGTCCGCCACTTATGAAAATCTATAAATTATTTCATCAATTTTTTATTATAGAGATTAAATTTTAGGCTATATTGCATATTGTGTCCTATTATACGCTATGTATAAAAATATATATTAAAGCGTTTAATATATGCACACAATTTCCTGACTATCATTGCTAATAAATTATTGTTTTTATGTTATGTTTAGTATCTAAAAAAAGGTATAAAAACTATTAGCCCTTAACTATATATAGTGATCCCCACTTGTATTGTAGCCTTTCCAGCAATACTTTGCAACATGTATTTAATGTTATTTAATTTAAAAATGAAATGTCAGACCCGGACCCACCCATTATAAAAATTATGCTTTCGATTGCAGGTCTATTTGCTCTCCTCTACCTCTCCTCTGCTTCTCCTTCGTCTCTCTCTCTCTCTCTCTCTCTCTCTCAAAGATTAAAAATAATTAAATATATTATTATTCGTATAACGCATGTGTTTATTGCTCTCCAACTAACTTAATATAAATATTCATCAAATTATATAACACTATATAAATATTTGATTAATAATTTGAAATTTAATTTCCCACTTTCGTCCGCCACTTATGAAAATCTATAAATTATTTCATCAATTTTTTATTATAGAGATTAAATTTTAGGCTATATTGCATATTGTGTCCTATTATACGCTATGTATAAAAAATACTCCGTTCGCTCTCCAGCTCTGACTCTCTCTCTCTCTCTCTCTCCCTCTCCGATATGCAATATTATCCATAAACCCAGTCATCCAGTCATGCATTTTTAGACTATATTGTATATATTTCTCTACACATATTTTATTATCTAAACTCATATATATTTAATATTTGATATAATGTACAGCAGAATCGTATGCCATAGAGTAACTTAGTATAATGTAAAGTACAGTTAAATATCGATGAAAGTTTAGCGCAATTTTGTTGTTAAAAAATACAGTATTTCATACGTGTGTAGTAAATGATAGTATAGTATAGTTTATGTATATTTTTCAATACATATTATATCAGCTGCTCTGACAACAGGAGAATTATGTAAAATTTTTCAAAACTATACAATACATGATATGCTTGTACTGCACAACACAATCACTAATATATTGCATAAAAACATTAAAACTTTGACCCAAAAGTAATTAGCAGTCGATTCTTTGTGTTGTGTTGTATATATTCTCCTCCAAAAAATTGTTCAACTGTTTTATTAATAGTTTTTTAATACATTATACAGTAATGCAATTTTACAGCATTTTTCATTAGAAATGTAGAAAAAAATTGATATGAAAATGAGAGAGAAAAACATTCATGTATTTGCAAACACCTGTTTCCTTCTTTGACTAACTTTCAAAACTTTTCAATATTATTATATTATATTAAATATTATTATATATTTTTAAACCAATGTTTTATAGCATTGCTCTCACTCTCTAATGTCATTGCGGATCGATTTTTCAATTTTTTTTAAATACAGGTTTGAAACAAATGAAATAAAAATGAAATATAAGTTAGAAATTTATATTATATTTTTTTCAAAACGATATAAACATTACATTACTTGCAAAATAAAAGCAATAATGAACTTATGTTTTCATGTTATTAATGAATTCTTACATTATTTTCTTCTTTTTTTAATGTCAAAAATTGATTACATTTTAGATGAAAAAATAGTTACTATTTTAGTCATTATATTTTATGTAAAAGTTTTTTATTTGCAATATTTATTGTTTAACTAAAATATAGTGTTTTATTGTGATTGATATTGCGTTAAAAAACAGCAACACATCTCTATTAGACCTTATAATTCATAAATGATTAATAATATGTGCTTTTGTTTCCTTCATTAGTCTTATATTTTATAATTATAATAAAATCTCATAACAATTGCATAAATTAGCGATTTATTGACCACTAGTTTTTTGCACTCCTATTTAAATCAGAAAAACTGTTTTACATTTTTCCACTATATGTTCTCTCTCTCTCTCTCTCTCAGTATATATTGCTTTTATATAAGATATATTCCGGACCTAAAAGTACTTTATAGACGGTATATAACCCCAAGTGTATTGCGATTACAATAATATTTTATTTTGTTTGAATAGTTATATTTTTGGCAACACTTTATGTGACATTTAGTTAACAGTATTTTTTATACCAACGATAATGTCTACAATTTTTATGCAAATTACGTACATTTTTATCATAAAATTTAATACCAAACTCTCTATTATAGTGAACCCCGTTATAGCTTTTAATTAAAATATATATTTGTTTAATAGTGGAAAAACTTACAGAATATTCTGTATGAAAATAAATTTGCAAATACTAAACATACATGGGCATAAACTAACAAATTTACGTTGATTAAATCACAAACAATCTGGATTAAACAAAATATCTAGTTGAGAACGATAAATTTACCAATTCATTATATAAACCAATTATGTTGTGCACCTAGGTGGGAAGTTTCGCCGGTTTCTCCATCATAATCGTTTGCCAGACACTGGAAGTGTTCATATTTCCCAATATATTCCAAGATGTACCATACTCAATTTACATCGCCGAGCTAGCACTGCCACTGCTTGGATTCACTCTCGGTTATATCGCCGCCAGTATATTCCGGTTACAGCACTCGTTCCGGCGTACGATTGCCATCGAGGCTGGCATACAGAACGTGGGCACAGCTCTCACTATCATATCACTGTCCTTTCCCTACGAGGTAAGACTTTTACCCCTACTCTCTCTTTCTCTCTCTCTCTCTCTCTTTCTCTCTCTCTCTCTCTCTCAGTATATATTGCTTTTATATAAGATATATTCCGGACCTAAAAGTACTTTATAGACGGTAATTATTATTAAAGGTTTTTCTCACTTTCTCTATGGGTTTCTATGGAGTGATAGATAGCTCTCATAAATCATTTGCCTCTTAAGGACACACATCCAGTCTCTCTCAGTCTCTCTCTCTCTCTCGTGAATTTCTTTCCACAGACTGTTTTTATTGTTATATTGACTTTATATTTGTTGTTAAAAAATATATTGCAATAAACTATCGACTATTTTGTGGTCAAAATATAGTTTATTTTATATCGCATTAAATACTGTTAAGGGCTCTGAGATTTGTTTTATTAAGTTAAAATATTGCTCTCTCTCTCTCTCTCTCTCTCTCAATCGTTCACTATTTGGACAGTAATTACATTTTTATATACGCTTTAAATCACGATATATTGCGTGAAATCAATAGTTTAAGTGTAGAGTTAATAATGTAAGGGAGAGTATGGGAGACAATATCTCCAGTCTTTCTACTTATTTTATTTTTGTTTATAGCAATCAATTGAGTAATAGATTTGATAGAAAACAGCTATACTTTGTCTTTTAGATCTGAGAGAGAGAGAGAGAGAGAGAGAGAGAGAGAGAGAGAGAGTACAGAAAAAACTAAACACTACGAGAATTGTAGACTACTTTAGACATACATTTGTGTCGTTAAGTGTACTCCTGATTGAAACGAATTGATTGTCACAATGTGTTTATCGATGGATGAGATAATAGTTATCTCTGAGCTGTTCTCTCCTATTTGAGAGAGAGAGAGAGAGAGAGAGAGAGAGAGAGAGAGAGAGCATCAGTATATAAAATATACTTGATAAGTTATTTCTGGCTGTACTCTAAATGCACGGGGCGTTCACACATATGGCACACAACTCTGTACTGCATTTGACGGCTGTTTTTTGTATAAAATATAAATTGAAATTTTCTACCATTAGATAATGTGCTCTCTTTTTTTTGTCTCATTCAAACATTAATTCATTCATTCACTTGACATACGATTGTACTGTTATGTTAAGTAATTATAATATTATTTATAAACGTCTCTCGTTTTTGTTGCTCTCTGTCATCCATTGTCTGATTTTCATGTCTTGTGAGTGAAATCCCTAAACATGGTGTCAATGGTGTACGAGATTTACATGTTTTCAATTACATTGTATATTGCAATTCAATTATAGCGATAATAAGTTAATTAAAATTTACATATTTTGTCGCATAATATATGCGGATATTAATAGCAAAGTGATTGGCAAAGCGATAGTGTAAAGATTTAGATCGGGATATTTTAGCATAATAGTAATTGTTTGTTAATTAATTTGATATTTAACCCTACACTCCTTTACCAAGCACAGCCCGTCTCAAACCTCGGCCCTTAACAATATTATCACCACGTGTTTTGATTAAATACCAAACATTATATCTGTTAAACGTCAACAGAATATCCCACCAAAAAATTGTTGTATAATATAAACCCATGTGATATCTCTATATAAAAAATAGACATTTCCCATCTTGATTATTTACAAACCCTGGATTTTTAGACTCTCTCACTCTCTCTCTCTCTCTCTCTCTCTCCCTCCCTCCCTCTTTCTCTCTGTCGTAATATACATTAAATACGAGTATATTATGATAATTAAACTGTTTTTTTAATGGCAGAGAGTTTTTTAATTTGTCTAAAACTCTGAAGCTATTTCTCATTAGTTGCCATACATATCATTAAACAATAATACAGTCAAACTCTTATTTTTAGCACATGCTAATTTTGCACCTTATATAATGTTATACAACAGTGATATGTTTTGATATAAACAGTGCTAATTAATCAGTGGATACAAATGGCAATCGACTGCATTCGCGACTCGATTCGGTTAATCAATTGAATTAATTAATTACATTCACAAAAAATAAGCACATTTAGCGAGTCGTCAGCACTCGTATCGTTTAGGTCTTAGTCTCTCTCTCTCTCTCTCTCTCAATCGTTCACTATTTGGACAGTAATTACATTTTTATATACGCTTTAAATCACGATATATTAATAAGAAAATAATTTCTTTACTCTCTTTTGCTCTCTCTCTCTCTCTCTCTCTCATGTTTTTATATATATTTAATTTAATGGTTAGAAACTAAAGGATTTATAGGATTGAAAGATTGTTGTCGAAAAAATTAGCTCTCCTTTCGATACGTGTATGTTTTGAGTGATATTTAAATTATTTAAACACTTTATTAAATTACTTTATAAAACGGTATATATTTCGCTGCTATTTAGACATGTATTCAAACATATTGTTTAAATTATAGTAAATGTAATTATATTTAACTTCGATATACTTGTGATAACTTTTACATTTAATTAATTAAATATAGAGTTAGGATTAGTTATATATGAAAGCCTTTCCAGCATCACTAAAAGTGTCAGATGTTTTGTTGTACTTTATTATACATTAAACTCAATCTTATATAACAAGGTAAAAAACAATCTCAATGGTATTTATTTTAGCACTTTATATATAGTTGAATATTATATCACGATTACAATTAGAAATCGTAATATTTAATCGTAATAATATAATTAATGTGGAAAATGCAATAATAATTAATTGAATGCAAAACTAATAATAAAAATATTAAATTAATTTCAAAATCGTTACCAAAGAGTAAATGCAATAAAAACGACAAAATTAATTTTCATAATTAAATGGATAATTAGTTTTGATTTTATTTTTCGCTATTTGTAATGTATTCATATTTATAAATTACGATTATTTGGGTTGTAATTAGTTATAAACGGGGTATTTGGTTTAAAATAATGGGTCATTTAATTCCTGCAAAACAATATCTGCAAAATTGAAATTGAATTTTAAAATATTTTAATATATTTTTGCGAAAATTATATAAATTGAATGCAATTATAGTTTAATATCCATGAAATACATATTATGCCTAACATTGAGAATATATTACGAGAGAGAGAGAGAGAGAGAGAGAGAGAGAATTGCAAAAATAAATAAAAATTTAAATGTATTTTTGAAAAATAAATTAATTTATCACTTTTTGCACAAAAAACTTATTATCAAATTATGTGATTCAAAATAATTGCGTTTTTTGGTTCATTGTAACGAAAATTATTATTATTACTAATATATATGTTTTGCTGTTAACCTCTAAATGAAAGGTTATATTTATCTCACAATTTCTTATGACTTTCAATGTTAATAAGAAAATAATTTCTTTACTCTCTTTTGCTCTCTCTTTCACTCTCAAAGATAACTAACAATTCAATTGATGTGATATGAAAATGAATGAACGGCCAGAAAAATGCAATTTTGGATACAGTTTTGGTCACTTATTTATTATTAAAGGTTTTTCTCACTTTCTCTATGGGTTTCTATGGAGTGATAGATAGCTCTCATAAATCATTTGCCTCTTAAGGACACACATCCAGTCTCTCTCAGCCTCTCTCTCTCTCTCTCTCTCTCTCTTTCTGGATATTAATACAGGAAATTGAAGTCAATCTGGAAAGTGATGGTGAGTTTGTTTGAAGATATCAAACAAAAAAGTAGATTTCAAAAATCACAGCCAAAGAGATAGTAAACAAGAATTAGTGCATAAAATATATAGTTTTTGCACTAAAACCGGGCATAAAGTGGATATACAAATATAGATATGTGTTTTGGAAATTATATTTTCATTTATACAGTTATTTATTGATATTTTACTTCACTATTAAAAATTTAATTCACGATTTAATGTCCGGATATAACACATTAACAGATGGAAAATATTTGTATATTTATAATCGCAATCCAAGCAAAAATATAATTTAAAATAACATAAATATGAATTTAACCGCAATTATAATGGGTATAAGAAAAAGCCTAATCTCTTAAGACTGTTGTCATTATTATTAGATTTAAATGATCTCTCTCTCTCTCTCTCTCTCAGAAAATTATATATTTTTGCTGGATTTGCAGCAAACGATTACAACGACTGCCATTAAATAGCAATTTCAAGTCTTCAGACGCAAAGATCCTGTCTTTGATCGCTTTATTATAAGATATTTTTGCAATAAAACAACAAAAAAATGTGAAATGAATTCCCATTTAATAAGAAAACATAAAGTCATTACATATACAGTAACTAAAAATAATCACATCTAATATACATGTATAGCGTAGAGTATATGATATACTGAATATACTTAATGATCATAATATTTTGATCTTGTTGTTTTTAATAATCGTAATTTTATTTTTATCTCGTTGTGACAGCAATTGCCTAAAGTGTGGTTATTTCCGTTTATGTACGCCTTCTCGATGTTTGCCATTTGCATAATAATCGCCACAATATATCGATTACACAAACGATTCTTTGGCCGATCCCTGGATATTGTCTTATCGGAAAAGTCCGATAAGTTTGGCCAAAGCCCGGGAAGTAAGTAATAAAACTTAGATATGCACAAACACACATGGTAGTGACAAACTTAATGATCCTAGTGCAATTAAGGAAAATTTTATTTGATTTTAATTCATTATATTTTGCAGGATTGGCAATATGTTGAATATTTATAACTATGCATATTATATATGCAATGTATTTAGTCTACGGAATATTCTGTATGCATTTTGCAATACATTTATGCACAAAAATGAGTTGAATTTTTGTGCATAAATTATTTAATGATAGACAGCCCTCGTTGTGTTAAACACGATGTTTTTGAGACACTTTACCATATTTTTTTCACTCTCTCCCGAAACATAACTACATCATTTGAATTCATTAATGACAATATTTCAATATATATGTTAAAACGTATAGTTATTATTAGAAAGTTGTTTAACATTTTTTGGTGAATGCAAAATGTCATTTGAGTTTTTTAATATTTTATATTGTATTATATAATAGCCTAAAATATCTGTACGAAACATGTATTTTCATGTGTGTAATAATAATTGTCTTCACAGAATAATAGGCACAGAATTTTTATTATATAATTCTCACATGAATTACCAGAATATATAATGTATGCACATATTTATTGTGATAAATATATGACATTTATATATAGATATATCACTAATTAATGCGCTATTTATTGATATATTTCATAATATATAATATTATTATAATTAATTTCTATGCATTTATTTTGTTTCGTCAAAATGTATTAGAGATCACAATATCAACGGTGGAGACGATATCGCACGCAATGCCCGCATAAACACCGCATCCTATATATTATAACCACAGAATCGATTCAAATATGATTATCAATCACTGATTAATATTAATTTTATTATTATATATTTGCACACAAATTATATTTCCATTTGTTTATACTATTCATATTCATCTCTCT
>CAJPIZ010003303.1:0-11999 GCA_905368565.1 Medioppia subpectinata
TTGATATCTCAGACGCGACTATAGCTCTCACACACAGTGTGTGTCCGAAGACCAGAAATACGGTGGACTCGACTATCAGCCGAAGGCCAACACAAACAAAGGTCAGCAAAAGCAAGAGGAATGGATTCAGGTTTGTTTTCATATCTCGATTGTTATTTTCAAACCATTTTTTCATTGCTTTTGGTATTAATTGTTTTGACAGAAAATAAAGATAGCGATCGCGGAGTCGACGGCCAACACTCACATCAAGGGTTTAATGCAAAGACTCGTCACCTATACTAACATTCCTCGGAAGGAAAAGCCATTCTTTAATTTCATCAAAAACAGTCTTCGCGTTAACAATACTTATTATATCCAACAATTGTGGGACATCTTCAGGAAGGCTCTCGACTTGAATCAAACCAATCAAAACACTAATGGAAACCATAGCCAAAGAGATGACAATAAAAGAGGATTAGTAGAGACAGAAGTGACGGAATCGAGTTCTTCCAAGAAATTGAAAGCAAGTGATGACAAAGAGGAGGAATCGTCTCAATTAGCCGAAGATAAGGAGACGAATGGCGTGAAAGATGAGACCGATTTGGAGTCAAACACCAAATTAAATATGAATAAAGTTATTGTGAAAATATTGAAGGAATCCGAGAGTAAAGAGTTGTCTCTAAAGAAACTCCAGAAAAAGGTATTAAAAAATTGATAATTAGTTCTTTGAATTGATCCAAATTCTTGTCTTAAAGGTTCTAAAGATGTATAAAACAAATGAAGACAATTATGATAAACAAAGAGTAATCAATAGATTTGACAAAAAGCTTTCTTCAAACAAAAAAGTGTCAGTAAATGAAGGAATAGTTTCTCTAAATTAATAATTTATTTCATAGAGATTTCGACCATTTTATGTATTTTTATTACAATTTTATTTTTAATGAATAAAAGGCTGTCTTTGAAATTTATTAAATGTCTATAACTTTGATAACAAACAAAAACATATGACTACTAAACGCTTCGGGCGGCGGGGGGTCTATGGATGGGGATCTCACAGATGGGTGTCGTGTCTGTAATGGAGACGATGTTAATGCCGGCCGTTTGGAGGCCTTTGATTGAGGACAGCCTTCCGGGTCCCAAACCATTGATGCAAACGCGGACAGTCTTGTAACCCATTTTAGTGATGCGGGCAGACATGCCCACAGCGGTCACCTGTGCGGCCACATTAGTGCCCTTCCGGCAGTTCTTGAAGCCCTCCATTCCGCAGCTCCGGGTGAGTATGAAGTGGCCGTCCGGTCGACACAACGCGAAGATCGTGTTGTTTTTGGTGCTCTTGATGTGCAGTATTGGCAGCTCTTTGAATGGGATGTCGTCGAAGAGTGTGTTGGGAGTGTCCAGAGAGGGAAAGTCCACCACTTTATCGAAGCCCCCGAAGTGGAAGCGTTCGCCGGCAGAGCCCTCGTCAGTCTTCGGCAAACCCTTCATCATTGACCGCCGATCGCCCTCTTTCTGGAGGACACCACTCGAGTGGACACCACTTCTCAGCATTACTGCCAACGAATTGTTTGCAGCATTTAATACACATTTCTTCAATTGTCCGCAAAATGACATTATTTTGCACTTAATTTACATTCAAATTAATTTTCAAATCAAAACTTTATTTCTTATTATTGTTAATGTTTTTGGTTTAAGTGATGAGCCATTCATAGACACCATTACGCGATGGTGTGGGGGATGTGAAGGGGGCTTAACATTGCGATAATTGTGACAACAATTTGATGGCATTAATAGATTTATGATACACTTGTATTTAATGGACATCTCATGATTGGGATTAAGATTATCACACGATTAGGATTAAGTCTGGATATTACTAATAGTGAACGATAACATGAACAGGGACAATATTTTGTTTGCGTTCATCGCTTTCATTCATTCATTGTTTGCCATAATTTTTATGCCATTTTATTGAAAGATTTATTGAAGTTTTTATCCAATATTTGATCAAATTTGTTGAATATTAAGTGCAATTCGTATTGCATTCAAACAAAACACTAATAATTCCTAGTTTTTAGTTATTTTTATACTAATCGTTGTATTAATTGCTGACAACATATGAGCGCATCTTTCATCCCATTCCTCAACATATCTTCGGGAGCGTTGATAATGAGTGGAAGTGAGTCCTAATTTAGTGTCATTTATGTCTAAATTAATAATTATTTATATTATCGATACACCAATTGTTTGTATTTTGTATTGTATCCAAATTTAATGAAAATTGTTTGTCTAAAGTTTGTATTAATTTAATTCATAGGACACTAAATAGTTATAACGTTTTATGAGGTGAGATATTGCCATGATGATATGTCAATCATGGTCAATTTATGTATTGTACGTGTATTTGAATACTTTTTACTGCATTTATTGAATAGTTTTAATAATTTATTGCTCATAAAAAGAGTGGGATTTAAATCACTTTATCTAATCTATGAATAGTCAGGGAAACGAAGTGACAGTTAATGATTGCATAGACTCTATGAATGTGACAAATGGGCGGACTTTGCGCTCAACTTAATCAATGAGAGCAGTGTTTTAAAGCCAAATACTAAACACAATACAACTCATCACACAATTTGGTCCCTTTTGTCACACATTGTAACACGCGATCTGTACTATAAAAAGGGTATATATTTGCGCTACACTTACGTTAAATTGTTGTTGAATTGTAAGCCAATCGCGAGCCGTATCTTATTATTTATAAAAACGTTTGAAAAGAGACTGTATTTTAAATGCATTAAACATTTAATTCATTACTGTTTTCGAGAGAAAAGCAAAACATTATTTGAAAAGTGAAACCATTTTGAGATTTGTGTCCAAAAAAGTGATCCATTGTTTTGTCGACAACTAATCCACACATTTGTGTCATTCAGACAGCAATCGATCGGTGATTGTGTTAACAGAAGAGGAAGCGATGGAAATGGAGAACAACCACAAGAAGCAGATCATTGCCATCAGGAATGAACTTCAGTTCCGTTTGGATGAGTCGGAAGCGCTTCTCGAGTCTGTGGTGAAGGAGAATAAGACCAAAGACAAGAAGATCGCGGAACAGATGGCTTTACTCCAAGAGTTACGAGAGATCCGCGACAATAGCGTTGCGTTCGCCGAATACGAGACACTGAAAGACAAATACGACAAAACATACCTTCAATTGTCGCAAATGAAAGACGCGAACCAATCGCTGAACAAACAGCTCGAGTCCGACGCCAAAGAGTTGGAAACGCTGTTCAAAAGTGTGGACACAAAGACACAAGAGTTGCACACTTTGAAGACCAAAATGAGTGATTTGGCGCTCAAATGCCGAGAGAAAGACAATGAGTTGCAAGCGTTGAACGCATCCAAAGAGTCGATGAGAGATATGGCCAGAGATCTGGAGAAAGAAAGGCTCGAAAACGTGAAACTCAATGAACTGTTGAATATATTTCGCGAAGAAAAGCTCAAACAAAGCGATCTTAATATTTCTGTCGATGACTTCAATCAATCGATAAATCAATCGCTCAATAGATTTGTCACTTCTTTTAACGGCAGTTCAGTCGGAGAGTCAATGGATTGTGTCGTAAATATTAAATTACAAGAACTCGAGACCACTCTTGAAGACAAGTGCAGACAATTGAAAGATAAAACGTCTGAAAATGAAGAGATGGCGAAACAAATGTCTCAAATGGAGGCCTTTTTAGTGGAAAAGTGCAGTCAATACGAATCCATTCGGAAAGAAGTGAACGAAACGACCGAAAAGTTTGATTTATTGAAAGCCAATTGCAGTGAATTGGAGGCTCAAGTCGACCACTTGTCCGCTGAATATCTTGACCTTCAGTTAGAGAGCGAATCCCAGAGGAAGACAAACGACGAACTCATCCTAACTCTCAAAACAGAGAACGAAAGCCTAGAAAATGAGTTGAAAGAAGAGAGAGAAGCGACAGAAAAGGCGAATAAGAAGTTCGGAGAAGAAATGTCTCTAATGAGAGAACAATTGGAGGAGAAGATCGAAGACGTGATTGATATGAAGAAAACGATTGATAATAAATGCGAAGAGAATAAACTGTTGAATGACTCGAAAGATGTTTTGATACAACAACTCAGTGATAGAGAGGACAGCATTGAAAATATAAAGCATGAAATGAATTCAGTTATTAAAGAGAAAACACTTCTGGAAACACAACTTAAAGAAGAGAAGATGAATGGCATTCAAGCGATTCAAGAAATTGAAAGCCGTTTAGAAGAGAAATGTTGTCAATACGAGTCTATTCAGAAAGAGGTCAACGAAAAGAATCAAGAATTGGATTTAATAAAAGTCAATTGCAATCAAATGGAGGCCAATGTCGAGCGCTTGTCGTCAGAATATCTTAGTCTTCAGTTAGAGAGTGAATCCCAGAGTAAGGCAAACAAAGAACTCATCCAAACTCTGCAAACGGAAAATGAAAGTCTAGAAAAAGAGTTGAAAGAAGAGAGAGAAGAGTTAAAAATGGCGAATAAAAAGTTTGAAAAAGAGGTGGATTTCATAAGAGAACAGTTGGACGTTAAGGTAGAAGAAGCGATTGATTTGAAGGAAAAAATTGGTGAATTAGAAGAACAGAACCAATCAATGGTTGAATCAAAAGTAGTTTTGATTCAGGAATTAAATGATATGAAAGTTATGGTCGAAAATACAGCCGAAGAAAAGCGAGTCATAAGTGAAACAAATGCTGTTTTAACTCAAAATCTTGAAGAGAGTAAACAACAGATCCAGAAAACAAACGAAGAAAACCAATTGTTGAGCGAAACAAAGGATGTCTTAACTCAAGAACTCAATGATATGAAGACAAGAATTTATGAGAATATGAAACGTGAAATGGAGTCCATTATTGAAGAGAAGACACGTTTGGAAACACAACTCAATGAAGAGAAGGTGAGTGTCATTACTGCTAATCAAGAGATTAAGAATCAATTGTTTCAATTGAAGACCAAATTGGAAGAGAAATGCTGTCAATACGAGTCGATCCAAAAAGAAGTTAAGAATAAGGATCAAGAATTGGATTTATTAAGAACTGATTGCAACCAATTTAAAGCCGAAGTCAACCAATTGTCTGATGAATATTTCAGTCTTCAATTAGAGAGCGAATCCCAAAAGAAGGAAAACGACGAAACCATCAAAACTCTGAAAACAGGAATTGAAAGCTTAGAAAACGAGTTGAAAGAAGAGAAAGAATTGTCAGAAAAGACGAACAAAAAGTTTGCTGAAGAGATGGATTTAATGAGAGAACAATTGGATGTAAAACTACAAGAAATTGTTGATATAAATGAAAGAATAAATAAGATATCAGATGAGAACAAATCATTGGTTGAATCAAAAGAAGTTTTAGCCAAAGAATTAAATGATTTGAAAGTTTTAGTCGAAAATACATCCGAAGAGAAGCGAGTAATGAGTGAAGCGATTAAAGTTTTGACTCTCGATATGGAAGACATTAAACTCAAGAACGAGAAAACAGTTGAAGAGAACCAAATGTTGAGCGAAACGAAGGATGTATTAACACAAGAACTGAATGATATAAAGAAACAGATTTATGAGAATATGAAACGTGAAATGGATTCCATTATTGAAGAGAAAATTGTTTTGGAAACACAACTCAAAAACGAGAAGTTAAATGGTATTAAAGCCAATGAAGAGTTGCAAGAAATGCATGCAATTGTCGACAAACGGTTTACGTCTCTAAAGAGAGAAAAGTCAAGTTTGGCTCAAATGTTATCAGAAGAGCAGAACAAACGCTTACAACTTGAGAGTCAATTGACTGAAAACAAGCGAAATGAGAGAACTATTGAAGAATACGAGAAAAGTATTAAAGATTTGAATACAAGACTCAATACCGAAGAAATGTCTTTTATGTTTGAGAGGAAGACGAAGGAAAGGCTGTCCAAAGAGAACGAACAATATTCACGAAAAATCCAATTCCTTGAAAACGAAGTGAAAAAACTAAACGAACTGTTGACCGCAAACAGAACACCACCCGTCGCCCACCCGGGCCCAGTCTTTTCAATGCCCACAACAGTCAACATTCACACCAATCAACCAAACAATCAAACAAATCTGAGTATATCTCCGATGGATATCTCGCACTCGAATCCCAATTCAAGTAGTTTTTCATTGAATATAAGCCGAAAGCTTCCGACGGGAACCGGGAGTCGGTTGACGATGGCTGACGAAGACGGAGAGTTCATGGATCCCAACAATTTGATTGCACTAAAACGTGGCGAATGCTCTCTCAGTGACTCACATCTGGACGAAGAGAGACTTTCAATACTTCAAAGACGGAATACATTGGTTTTGCCGCATCTGAAGACATCATATGGCGTTGAACTGCCGTTTATGCCCAACAAAGTGGTCGATTCCGAAAGCATTAAAAATGGCTTTCCATCCAATGAGTCAATGAAGGCATTGCAACGCGGATTCGTTTCTAATGATTCGCTGAACCCTTTGAAACAAATTCAGAACATTAGTTATCAAAGAAGTGAATTCACTTCCCGTCGAAACAATAGCTCTATTAGTTGTGATAACGTCTCCATTAATACCATTAATGACAAGACATTCAATAAGAGGTAAGCAATTCTCTCATTCAGTCGTCTATAAAAGTTTTTGTTAAGTTTTAAATAAAACAAAATTATTTGATATGCTTTTGGTATTTAGTTTTATTTATAAATTATTGACATTTAAATGATATGTGAATATAATTAATAATTATTGTTTTATTACATAAAAATGTTTTAGAGTCGAGAATATTCGGTATAATTCAAGTAAAGTAAGTGTCAAGAACTTAACGCCGACTAAAATGTTTAAACGTATGATGAAAGGCAACGCCAAGACATGGACTCCAAACAAGAAGTAGACACTAATTGTGTCACACAATGTCATGTCATATTTGTTATTAGAATTCCGTCAATATATTGTATATCATTAAATAGTTAACGATTTGGTAATCATTTTGTAATATAGTTTCTGTTTATTTTTAAAAATTGATTATTTTTTACTATCTTTTAAATTCTCATTAATTCTTGTGATTGTATTTTAAAGATTATTATTATTTGTTTTAAATGTTTTGATTGTAATATTTGAAATTCAAAACACATCTATTTCTATATTTTTTTACTCCAAGAATAATGAAATTAAAAGTAAATTCATGTTTATTTGATTGTATTTAAAACGAAATGTTTTGGCATTAAATAAATATTTTTATTAATTTTGAATTCAATCAGAAATTACATTAAATATAATATTATTGAATAAATGTCTGTAAATATGAGAAAAGTTTAAAAGTTTCAAATAAAGTTTACTCGTCTTTATAAAAAGTAATTGTAATTAAAATGATTTAAATCTAACTAATTGTAAGCTTTATATGAATTGAAGATTATATTAAGTCCTAATTTAAACACATTTTCGCTGATATTAAGAAATTTTACAAAACATCTTAATTTATAAATATAATTAATTATAATTTATTAAAATTAATTAATAAAGTTATCCTTTTTTTACCAATTAAATGTTTATACGGTATATCAAACAATAAGTTTGTGTTAATATATTCAAGTTACTCATTGATAGACAATACAGTATAAGTATAATGTGAATGAACTAACAGTAATTAGGATTAACCTAATGTTCTGTTATTTTCCAATGAGTACTGAATGACTATTTAATCATTAAATTTTTATGTAATGTTAAATATTTATTTAATTATTATTTTTCTGTAAACCTGAGCTCAGCTTATGGTATATAAGACTGAGCCAAACATGTATTGAATTCACATTAGTTTTTACTCTCAATCAAATCGTTGGTCTCATTACATTTGTGTCCAAAAAAGTGATCCATTGTTTTGTCGACAACTAATCTATTCATTTGTGCCAATCAGATAGCAATCGATCGGTGGTTGTGTTGCCAGAAGAGGAAGCGATGGAAATGGAGAACAACCACAAGAAGCAGATCATTGCCATCAGGAATGAGCTTCAGCTCCGTTCGCGTAAGTCTGAAGCGCTTCTCGAGTCTGCGGTGAAGGAGAATAAGATGAAAGACAAGAAGATCGCCGAACAAATGGCTTTACTCCAAGAGTTAAGAGAGATCCGCGACAATAGCGTTGCGTTCGCCGAATACGAGACACTGAAAGACAAATACGACAAAACATGCCATCAATTGTCGCAAATGAAAGACGCGAACCAATCACTGAACAAACAGCTCGAGTCCGACGCTAAAGAGTTGAAAACGCTGTACAAAAGTGTGGACACAAAGACACAAGAGTTGCACACTTTGAAGACCAAAATGAGTGATTTGGCGCTCAAATGCCGAGAGAAAGACCATGAGTTACAGGCGTTGAATGCATCCAAAGAGTCGATGAGAGATATGGCCAGAGATCTGGAGAAAGAAAGGCTCGAAAACGTGAAACTCAATGAAATGTTGAATATTTTTCGCGAAGAAAAGCTCAAACAAAGAGATCTTAATATCTCTGTCGATGACTTCAATCAATCAATTAAAGAATCGCTCAATAGATCTGTCACTTCTTTTAACGGCAGTTCAGTCGGAAAGACAATGGATTGTGTCGTAAATATTAAATTACAAGAACTCGAGATCACTCTTGAAGACAAGTGCAGACAATTGAACGATAAAACGTCTGAAAATGAAGAGATGGCGAAACAAATGGCGCAAATGTCGCCTTTTTAGTGGAAAAGTGCAGTCAATACGAATCCATTCGGAAAGAAGTGAGCGAAACGACCGAAAAGTTTGATTTATTGAAAGCCAATTGCAGTGAATTGGAGGCTCAAGTCGACCACTTGTCCGCTGAATATCTTGACCTTCAGTTAGAGAGCGAATCCCAGAGGAGGACAAACGACGAACTCATCCTAACTCTGAAATCAGAGAACGAAAGCCTAGAAAATGAGTTGAAAGAAGAGAGAGAAGCGTTCAAAGAGAACAAACAATATTCACGAAAAATCCATATCCTTGAAAATGAAGTGAACGAATTGTTGACCGCAAACAGAACACCCGTCGCTTCAACGGCCACATTCTTCTCAATGCCCACATCAGTCATCACTCACACCAATCAACCAATCAATTAAACAATTAATATATCATTAAATCATACTATCATTAATTAGTTAACGATTTGGTAATTATTTTGTAATATAATTTGTGTTTTATTAATTAGTTTTAATTATCTTTTGAATTCTCATTAATTCTTGTGATTGTATTTTAAAGATTTGTTTTAAATGTTAGATTTAAATCTATTGTAATACTGTATTTGGTATTCAAATCTATTTCTATAATTTTATATATTTTTCTATTTCAAGTGAAACCAAAAGTGAAATTATTTTTGTTTAATTGTATTTAATTCATTTGGCATTAAATAAATATTTTATTAGTTTTATAGTTAAATATTTGCATTAATTTTGAATTCAATTTTAAATTACATTAAATATAACAGTAATATAATTGAATACATGTCTGTAAACATTTGTATGAGAAAAGTTGAAAAGTTTTAAATAAAGTTTACTTTAATAAAGAGAACTCTGAATAATACCAGAAAATAATGGATTTAAATAAATTGTTGCCATTATTTACTATTAAAGTAAATATATAGTAATCAACATTTATTATAAAAATAGTATTTAATTAAATGATCTGAAAATATATAATAATAATTAAAGTAAAGTAAATGAAGAGTGAATTTATTATAACATGGGATCAAACGTTACATTCAATGACAGTATTTATGAAAGTCTTAAGTGTTTTGTCAATAGATTTGAAAATTTCAATTGAAATTCAAATGCAAGACTCAATTGATGACAAAAATCGGTGAAGAAATGGCAAAACAAACTAAAATCACGTCATTCTTCACCACTCCTTCCGATCAACGATTAGATCTCTTTTCACTAGCTGTTAACAGAATATTTTGCCTGTGATTTAACTTACAGTTTCTCAAACAGTTTTCTCCGCTTTTTGCCTTTAACTGACGTTTACTTCTTCACCAGTTTTTACATCAGTTATCACGAGACAATGTTAGGACAAAGTTTGCCAGAAATGGTCCGAAGATTTGTCCCTTTTATAAGAAGATCCCGAACACGGGTTTCGTTGTCGACGCCTTCAGTTACGGCTCAATACCGGACGCGAAGGTCTACTTCTTAACGCATTTCCATTCAGACCATTACACGGGTCTCAAGAACTCATTCAACCATCAGATCTATTGTTCGCCAATCACTGCCTCTTTAGTGAGGAATCACTTTAAGAACGGATTGTTTTCATTGAATGTGATTCAAGTGAACGAAACGCGAGACGTGTTGTCAACGAAAGTCACTTTCTTTGAGGCCAATCACTGTCCCGGAGCTGTTGTCATACTCTTCGAGTTGAGTAATGGCTGTCGTTATCTCCACACCGGAGACTTCAGAGCCAACCACTCATTCTTCGCGTATCAACAGCTCATTTGCAAACCAATTGATACCATATTTTTGGACACAACTTATTGCGATCCCAAGTATGACTTTTTGCCACAAAAAGACATTTTAAAGACAATTGTGTCCATCGCTGACGAGCACTACAAGAAGAATAAGAAAGTGCTGATAGTTTGTGGCACTTATACCATCGGCAAAGAGAATGTCTTCATTGAGATCGCAAATGCTTTAGGACTTAAAGTTTGGACGAATCCAACGAAACAACAGATTTACAAGTGTTATAAAAGTGAAGAAATGGATTCAGTTCTCGTCCCGTATAGACAACAGTCAAGAATCCATGTCTTGAGCATGAATTCTATAAACGAAAATGTAATTGAATTGAATCCATATATGTCTGCCATTAAAATGCATCTCATTTTGAATTATGTTTAGTTTTTAGAGGAATATCTCAAAGAATTTGATGGTTTGTACGACGAAGTGGTGGCCTTTCGGCCCACGGGTTGGGAACACAACAAGAACTCGAAGAATGGCGTGAAAGTACGCAAATACAAGAATATTACAATTTATGGTCAGTTATAATCTCTCGGAACAAAATATTTGATCCGTTTTACAAGTGATTTATTTTTGGGACGAATAGGCATTGAATACAGCGAACACTCGAGTTATACTGAATTACAGCGTTTTGTATCGTTTTTCAAACCAAAAACTCAATAAGGCTGGCAATTATTGTGATTGGTTAACTCAGCGCTGTTTTACTTGAGTAATAAACGAGTTACCTAAGTCAGTAGTGTTCTACTCGGGCTTTAGGTTCTCTAAGGCTCCTTTCGGTTTCACAACGGTTCGCTCATGAGTTGGATCCGCAAAACACATGATTAATGTGACGAGAATATGAAGAATCCTGTGATCACAACATGATTTCAAGTTATTTGTTTTGTCAATCATTATATAATTTGATATATTTTTAATGCAATATAAAAGTAAAATGAACTCTAAATAAGTGGTATTAATTGTATGGAAAACTTGATGTAATGATTTTGTACCAAATCTATTGTAATACCGGTTTATTGTTATGAAATAAAATCAAAGTTTAATTTTCTAAGAGATAATGCAATTCATTTGATATAACAGTTAACTCTCGACTATAGTCTCGAGAATTAAATTGAAGTACTTTTTTGAAAATTGTTGCACTCTTTTAGATGTGAAGTATTAATGTTCAGTGCATTTAAGCGTTGAATGAATACGACATAAAGTTGTCTGAAATCTAGTCTAAAAATATCGATTTGTTGTCATATAAAGAGCTCTTCGTCTCACATCTCACCAGTCATTCTCAATGATCGCCTCAATTGAGTGCAAAACATATACAGAATATATGATTACTTAATAGAGCTGTAAAACGGTTTCCCAAATAACACAACATTTAATTCAATTCATCCGAAGACATGCTTTCAAACAATAATCTATTCGTCAAATGTTGTAAATATAATAAATTGCTATTCAATTGTAATAGTCGTCGAAATGTAGTCCATTGTAGGCATAAATTCCTTGCAAATAATTTCCTG
>CAJPIZ010003304.1:0-11999 GCA_905368565.1 Medioppia subpectinata
CTCTCTCTCTCTCTCTCTCTCTCTCTCTCTCTGCCTGTCCCTCATCTCCTAAACATATTTTGCATTTAATTGAGAGAACTGTTCACATAATGTTTGTGCCGATAATTTTCATTATTATTACTATTTTCAGTCAAAGTATTTCTAATTGAAAAAGAGTGCAAACGATTTGCATGAAAATTGATACAACTGTTAGAGAGAGAGAGAGAGAGAGAGAGAGAGAGAGAGAGCAATATAGTTAGGATTGACCGTGCTTATGTGCTTTCTTCTAGTACATTATAAAATATATAAATATTTGTTTATTTTATAAATAAACTAGATAATATAAATTACCATAATACATTATTTAAAAAATTTTAATGTTTGCACCTCAAAAATCTAAATTTATTCATACCTACGACTGAAACATTGGGTATTTGGCCATCATTTGGCTCAACGGCTCGTTAGGGGTCAACATATTAGCGGCCAGTTCTATCACCTCTGGCAATACTACAATAACATTTACCCCGTTGTCTCGACACATGAACAACATAAACTTTATCACATAGTGTAGGTGCGTAATATCTGCCATGGCCATATCGTACAATTGTCCAGGTGATAAATCCACTCCCAATCTGGCAAATATTTCTCGGGATACAGATGTGCCAAAGTCGGCCAATTTCACGGTATACTTACCTTCCGGTGCGCTGAACACCAGTATGTTTTTGTAGTGACAGTCATTGTGTACGACCCCATTGTCGTGCATATAAGCCATGGCTGTTGTGCACAAAATGTTAATTATGTTTATGTTAAATATAGCAAATATTAAAAACATACCTGAGCACAACTCCTTGGTAAATTTCACAGTCACACGGTCGTCGATATAGCCATCCATGCCAAACTGGTACAAAGTGCCATGGTCGGCAAAGTCCATGGCCAAAAACATGCGCCTATAGCTGACAATGTCGGCGCCCAATGGGTTGCGGAGAATCACTTTTTTGCCTAAATTAATGGCCACTCTGTAAGCGACAATGTTTTCATGACTTAATGATTTCAATACATTTTTCTCAGAATAGTGTATGAGATGTCGCAGTGGGTCGGCATCGGGCGTGAACTGGACATACTTGGCCGCAAAATACTGGCCCGGGTGCACATCGCGCACGTACTTACCCTGTTTAGTACGCTTAATACCCTCTATCTATAAAACCATAAACAATATTAAATTTAAATTAAGTTCCACTAAACAGCTAACCATACCTGTTGTGTATAGACACCGGCAAACACCTGGCCATGCATACCGGTGCCCAATGAACCTACTTTAGTGTACAAAACAGAAAAACCACGCTCACGGAGTTTGGCCAAATCACGTTTGATTTTACGTTTGAGTCGGGCGGCGGCGGTGGGGGCGATCACACGGGCCAACACGCGGCCTACGCGACCGCCCGGCCACTGGTCGCTGCTTACGTTCAGCTCACCGGACGCGGTATCGCCCGTACGACTGGTCCGGTAGTTGTCGGGCGCCATCTCAAACAGATTCTGTAGCCGCCGGTGCGGCCGTTGACTCTCCCGTGCGGGTGATGTGCGACCGGTGGGGACGTATGGCTGGGCCATAGCAGGTGATCCCTGTCCGCTGGACATGTTCTGTATGTTAACTGTTGTCTCTTTGTGTGTTAACTACGGATTGTAAGTATTTCTATAGTTATTGTTTGATTTTCATTGTTATAAACATATTGTTTTAAATTATTATTATTATCGTTATTTAAACCATTAAATAAGTACCATTATTATAAAAAAATTATGTTACCTATTCAGATTAGAGTAATTATTAAATATAAAATTAATTATTTACCATTTTGTCGTCCGGAAAGCATATTACACATAATTAAAATACAAATTATTAAAATAAATTGCAGTATATTTCCCGTCCACAACACATTCATTGCTAAACAACACAATTGGGATTTTGGTAAATGTTAATACTTGAAAACTATACTATGAATTGAATATCTAATACCTGGTGTTCATTCATACGACTACTACTACTGAAACATATTGTATTTGGGCATCATTTGAGTCAACAACTCCTTTGAACTCAACAATTCCGCGTCCAATGCCCTGACCTCACTCAAGTCGGCGCCAACATTACCTGGATTCTTCGCGCACGTGGCCAACATGTACTTGGTCACCGATCGCAGAAATTTGGCATCGGCTTTGGCCCGTTTGTACATCACTCTGGGCGTCAGCTCCTGTCCCCACCGGGCGAACACGTCTCGGGACACCGCAAAACCAAAGTCGGCCCATTTGGCGGTATACCTACCGCCGGGTGCGCTGAACACCAGTATGTTCCAGATGTGAACGTCCCCGTGACTGACACCCTTGCCGTGCATATAAGCCATGGCTATAGATATTAATCACGTTGTAAATTATAATCATTTAAAATAAAGTTCATATTTTGTTAATTACAACATACCTGCGCACAACTGGCGGGTAAATTGCAGCGTCAACTGATCGTTGAGACGACCACCATCGCCAAAATGTTTGAGAGTACCTTGGTCGGCGCAATCCATGACCAAAAAGGCGCGCCTATAGGAGACAATGTCTCGCGACGGGTCACCCGATACGCTGCGAAGTATCACTTTTCGGCCTAAATTGATGGCCACTCTGTAGGTGACAATGTTTTCGTGTTGTAGTGATTTCAATATACATTTCTCGATGAAATAGTTGAGATGATCGCTGGCCACTCTATCGCGCGGGAACTGGACATACTTAGCCGCGAACTGGTCGCCCGACTTGACATCGCTCAGGTGGCGACCCTGTGGGGTGCGCTTCGTCACCTCGATCTATTGAGTATTACATAAACAAAAATTATATGAGAATAAAATCACTACTTTAACCATGTTTTGGCACACAATCATACCTGATCGGTATAACCACCCCGGAACACTTCGCCAAACGCACCCCGGCCCAGTGACTGAGCGTTGATGTAGGCCACGTCAAAGCCCTTACTTAGTAGTTTACGCAAATCCCGTTTGGTCTTAGCCTGGAGTCGGGCCACTTTGTTGCGGGCGGTTACATACGATGCCAGACGCCCTAAGCCACCGGCCGACCACTCAGCGCTGCTCACGTTCAGCTCACCGGACGTCGTGTCGCCCGTACGCGCGCTCTGGTAGGTGTCGGGCGCGAACTCGTAGCGACCCCTCAGCTGCGGCCAAGGCTTTTGACTTTCTCGCATCTTTGGTGTCGCACCGGTGGGCACGTATTCCTCACCCACTGTACGCAGTCCTCCCCCAACAGCCCCTTTTAGTTTGGGGGGCGGTGTCGGCGGACTTCTGAGCGGTTTGGCGGGCGGTGTCGGGAGGCGACGGGGGCCACCGGCGACCCTAGTGCTGAGTGGGGTCGGGTAAGCATACTCCGCACCGGTGGGACCGTAGTAGTGACCCACTGCGGGCACTTCGCCTACAGCCCCATACTGGGCCAGATCCTCATCTCCCGGAGCTAATTCAGGGGTCGGTTCTCTGTATGGTTGGGCCAATCGCTGAGTAATGAGATCTCTGGGCGGTGTCGGGCGAAGATTGGGTGGTTTTGGGGGCGGTGTTGGCCGGCGACGGCGGCCACCGGTAATCGGTGTGACGGGTGGGGTCGGGTAGCTATACTCCGCACCTAGAGGATTGTAGTAGTGACCCACTGCGGGCACTCCGCCAATAGCCCCATGTAGGGCCAGGTGCTCATCTCCCGGAGCTAATTCAGATGTCGGTTCTCTGTATGGTTCGGCCAATCGCTGAGTAATGAGATCTCTGGGCGGTTTGGGAGGCGGTGTCGGGCGAGCTATGGTTGGTTTTGGGGGCGGTGCCGGTGGGCGACGGCGTTCTTGACTTTCCATTTGCTCCATAAGGTTGGCGAGAGTGCGTCCGTATCGCGCCCGCCCTCTGTCCGGTGCGAACCGAGGGGTGGGGGTAGAGGTAGGTGTGGTGCGCATAATGCGTGCCAATGCATCTCGTGATGACTCCTGAGGTTGGTTTCCGTACCTGCGGGCCATGTCTTGTAAGTCTGTGTCTGTGTGTGTCTTAACCACTGAATGCAATTTATTTTTAACGTAATTTTGTTGTATTAATTGTTATTAAAACTTATTTATTTTTAACATTATTTTAGATAAAAACATAATGCAATTATTTGTAATGATTAAAATAAATACCATTTTATTAAATAAAGTTTTAATAAAATTTTGATAAAAATTTCGATTTAAATAAAATTTTTAAAATGATGAACAATTAATAATTGTTTTATACAAATGTTGTAAATTTATACTAAATGTAAATCATGTCCAACGGGTCAGCGCATAGATTCGCTTCGGGGGAACCGTTCAATAACTCACAACACATTGAGACACCGGTAGAGCCGACAAGTTTCACACCAAAACTACTAGACACAGACGTGCCCTACATATCGGGCCCATTATTGGCGCCACAACAGGCCCCTTATGGGTACGGACCTGCTTATACTTGAGTCCCGGCACCTCAGCCCTTGTACTCAACCGAATTGGCCGAGTCTGGCATTTTTGGGCCACCGGTTGGCCGAGCAATACCCTTCGGACAGGACATGCCCGTCGAAGCCCAGGCCCACAACAGGTATATGCAATTGTTGACGAGTATGAGACAGACTGTAAGGGTGGGCGACATCGACACTCGCCCTACGCGTCCGCCCGGCCACTGGTCGCTGCTTACGTTCAGCTCACCGGACGCGGTATTGCCCGTACGACTGGTCTGGTTGTCGTAGAGCGCCATCTCGTAGAGGCTCTGTAGCCGCCGATGCGGTCGTTGACTCTCCCGTGCGGGTAATGTGTGTCCGGTGGGGACGTATGGTTATGCCATAGCATGCATGCCTGTCTGCTGGACATACCCTGTATGTTAACTACAGATTGTAAATATTTAACTAATAATTGCTAAGTTTTGATTGTTATAAAAATATAAATTATTTAAAATATTATTATTGATATTAGCGTTTTTTCGGATGAAAGTTTAGCACCATAGTCATTATATCTAGGTGAACAAAAAAGTAATGTTCAAAAATGATACCTGAAATTTAACTCATATTTTTATAAGTAAAACACATACTTATAAGACAAAGCTCTTTGTTATACAAGGCTACTATATATTGAGATTATTTTGTGATATAAATATTAAAAATAATTATTGTCATCGATGGCCAGCGATTCCCCGAACAATATACACATTAGACATTGTTTTATACAAATTTATAAAGAGCTTATTTGACGCGATTGTGCACTCGAAAAATTAAACACATTTATAATGTAAATTGTATAAGTGTACATGAATGACCACTATAGCTAAAAATGTGCCGCGCCCTTGATTGTAGCCGTGGTGGTCACCCGATGTTCGGTCACTTATCGGGAGTGTTTTAACTGGTTCGGGACTCCGATGTCAAACATATTGGCTGACGATATGTTCATAGGGTAGGGATATAGGGAATAGACTATTGAGAATCACTTAGAGATGTTTACGAACGGCTAGCGATTAAATTAACGGTGTTTTACTGTGATTCAATGCTAAAAAAATTCCCGAAAAAAGTAATTTTGAAAATGAAACCCCAATTAAAGTTTAATAACAAGAGGTATAAAAACTATACTCACACTGCCATCAACCCTTATATACCCCCTACTGATTACCACAGATACCCATTATTTCTAATGTGTGAGAAAGAAATGGTGTTAAAAATGGCAGATGTCATCAAATCGGGGGTGTCTTCAGATTGTGGTCTTAAAATCAAGTTTAATCTTCAATTGGGAAATTGAAAAATTGGTGACACAATGGGAGACAGTTGTCGATAATGATGGAGAATATAAAAATGGCAGATGTCATCAAATCGGGGGTGTCTTCAGATTGTGGTCTTAAAATCAAGTTTAATCTTCAATTAGGAAATTGAAAAATTGGTGACACAATGGGAGACAGTTGTCGATAATGATGGAGAATATATCATTGATTAAAGTTAATTATCTTAAGAATAAAATAAATTAACATTTTGTATAAAAAATACTCATGACTTTTTTGGGGCCCTGATATAAATCGTTGCAATAAATAATATTATTTCATAAAATTCAAGTATGTTCTCAACCAAATTGTTTGTTACCCTATTTCAAATTAAAATAATTGATATTTACAAAATTAATATATTTACCATTATGTCGTCCAAAAAACATACTTCACATGATTAAAATACAAATTATTAAAATAAATTGCAGTATTTCTAAACAACACATTTTGGATTTTATAAATTTTAATACTTGAAAACTATTCTGTGTATTGAATGTCTAATACCTGGTGTTCATTCATACGACTACTACTACTGAAACATATTGTATTTGGGCATAATTTGAGTCAACAACTCCTTTGAATGCTCCAATTCATTATCCAGTGCTCTGACCTCACTCAAGTCGACGCCAACATTACCTGGTGTGTTCGCGCACGTGTCCAACATGTATTTGGTCAGTTTTTGCAAATAGGTGGCATCCGCCCGGGCATATTTGTACATCACTCTAGGCGTCAGCTCGTGTCCCCACCGGGCAAACACGTCTCGGGACACCGCCAGACCAAAGTCGGTCCATTTCGCTGTATACCCACCGCCGGGTGCGGTGAACACCAGTATGTTTCTAATATGAACGTCCCCGTGACTGACCCCCTTGCCGTGCATATAAGCCATGGCTATAGACATTAATCACGTTGTAAATTATAATCATTTAAAACATGGTTTATATTTTTAATTAAAACGTACCTGTGCACAACTCCCGGGTAAATTTCACCGTCAACTGATCGATGATACCGCCAGCATCACCAAACTGTTTGAGAGTACCATGGTTGGCGCAATCCATGACCAAAAACGCTCGCTTATAGGAGACAATGTCCTGCGACGGGTTGCCCGATACGCTGCGAAGTATCACTTTTCGGCCCAAATTGATGGCCACTCTGTAGGTGACAATGTTTTCGTGTTGTAGTGATTTCAGTATACATTTCTCGATGAAATGGTTGAGATGATCCGGGGCCAATCTAGTGGGCGGGAACTGGACATACTTGGCCGCGAACTCGTCGTCCGGCTTGACATCGCGCAAGTAGTGGCCCTGATTGGTGCGCTTCGTAACCTCGATCTATTGAGCAAGATTACATAAAAACCATATTACAATAACATTAACCATGTTTAAGCACAATAAAAATACCTGTTTGGTATAAACACCCCTGAACACTTCGCCAAACGCACCCCGGCCAAGTGACTGGGCGGCAATGTAGGCCACGTCAAAGCCCTTGAGTCTTAGTTTTCCCAAATCCCGTTTGGTCTTAGCCTGGAGTCGGGCGACTGGCCTGCGGACAGTCACGTACGATAAGAGACGGCCTGCGAGTCCGCCCGGCCACTCATCGCTGCTCACGTTCAGCTCACCGGACGCGGTATCGCCCGTCCGACTGGTCCGGTAGTTGTTGGGTGCCATCTCAAAGAGACTCTGTAGCCGCCGGTGCGGCCATTGACTGTCCCGTGCGGGTGATGTGCGTCCGGTTGGGGCGTATGACTGGGCCATAGCAAGTGATCCCTGTCCGCTGGACATGGCCTGTGTGTTTACTGTTGTCTCTGTTTGTTAACCACAGATTGTAAGTATTTTTATAGTAATTGTTTGATTTTGATTGTTATAAAAATATATTGTTTTAAATATTATTATTTAGCGTTATTTAAACCATTTAAATAAATACCAATATTCCAAATAAAAATAGTTACCTATTCAAATTAAAGTAATTGTTAGTTATAAAATTAATTAATTTACCATTATGTTGTCCGGAAAACATACTATACATGTTTCAAAATGCAAATTTTAAAACATTAAAATTAATACCGTTATTTTCCGTTCACAACACATTCATTGCTAAACAACACAATTAGGGTTTTGGTAAATTTTAATACTTGAAAACTATACTGTGTATTGAATGTCTAATACCTGGTGTTCATTCATACGACTACTACTGAAACATATTGTATTTGTGCATCATTTGAGTCAACAACTCCTTTGAATTTTTCAATTCCGCGTCCAGTGCCCTGACCTCACTCAGGTCGGCGCCAACATTACCTGGATTGTTTTTACACGTGTCCAACATGTACGTGGTGATATACCATTGCAGAAAGGTGGCATCGGCCCGGGCCCATTTGTACATCACTCCGGGCGTCAGCTCGTGTCCCCACCGGGCGAACACGTCTCGGGACACCGCCAGACCAAAGTCGGTCCATTTGGCGGTATACCTACCGCCGGGTGCGCTGAACACCAGTACGTTCCTGGCGTGAACGTCGCCGTGTCTGACCCCCTTGCCGTGCATATAAGCCATGGCTAGACATTAGAGAAATAATCACGTGGTAATTATAATCATTAAAAATAAGATTCATATTTTCTAATTATTACAATTAAAACATACCTGTGCACAACTCCCGGGTGAATTGCACGGTCACTTGATCGGTGAGACGGCCAGCATCGCCAAAGTTTTTCAAAGTACCCTGGTCGGCGCAATCCATGACCAAAAACGCTCGCCTATAGGAGACAATGTCCTGCGACTGGTCACCCGATACGCTGCGAAGTATCACTTTTCGGCCCAAATTGATGGCCACTCTGTAGGTGACAATGTTTTCGTGTTGTAGTGATTTCAATATACATTTTTCGATGAAATGGTTGAGATGATCGCTGGCCGTCCTGTCGGGCGCGAACTGGACATACTTGGCCGCGAACTGATCGCCCGACTTGACATTGCGCAGGTGGCTACCCTGTTGGGTGCGCTTCGTCACCTCAATCTATTGAGTATAAAAACAACATAAAAACAAATTATATGAGAATAAAATTACTATTTAAGAATTAAATTTTAAACATGTTGTGCACACAATCGTACCTGATCGGTATAACCACCCCGGAACACCTCGCCAAACGCACCCTGGCCAAGTGACTTTTCGTTGATGTAGGCCACGTCAAAGCCCTTACTTCTTAGTTTCCCCAAATCCCGTTTGGTCTTAGCCCGGAGTCGGGCGACTGGCTTGTGGGCGGTTACATACGAGGCGTAACGGCCTAAGCCAAAGAGCGGCCACTCATCGCTGCTCACGTTCAGCTCGCCGGACGTGGTGGAGCCCGTGCGAGCGGTCTGGTAGGTGTCGGGCGCGAACTCGTAGCGACCCCTTAGTTGCGGCCATGGCTTTTGACTTTCTCGCATCATTGGTGTCGCACCGGTGGGCACGTAGTACTGGCCCACCGCAGGCACTCTCCCAACAGCCCCGCCAAGTGTCGGCATTTTGGGTGGCAGTGGCGGCGGACGTCTGATTGGTTTGGGTGGCGGTGTCGGAGGCCGACGACGGCGGCCACCGGCGACCCGAGTGCTGGGTGGGGTCGGGTAGGCATACTCTCCACCGAGGGGACCGTAGTAGTGACCCACTGCGGGCACTCCCCCAACAGCTCCATACTGGGCCAGCTCATCATCACCCGGAGCTAATTCAGTTGTTGGTTCTCTGTATGGTTGGGCCAATCGCCCGGTACTGAGACCTCTTAGCGGTTTGGGAGGCGGTGTCGGCCGAACTTTGGTCACAACCGGTGTGATGGGTGGGGTCGGGTAGCTATACCCTGAGGCGCCTCCAACTCGGGCAGCGCTTTGATTGGTGGCCGGCGTTATGGGTTGGTCCAGACTGTCCATACGCTCCACAAGGTTGGCAAAAGTGCGTCCGTATCTGACCGGTGCGAACCGAGGGGTGGGGGTAGTGATGGGGGTAGGGGCGGTGCGCATAATGTTTGCTAGTGCATATTGTGGTGACTCCTGAGGCTGGTTTCCGTACCTGCGGGCCATGTCTTGTAGGTCTGTGTCTGTTTGTGTCTTAACCACTGGAATGCAAGTTATTTTTAACGTAATTTTGTTGTATTAATTGTTATTAAAATTATTTATTTTTACCATTATTTTAGATGAAAACATAATGCAATTATTTGTAATGATTAAAATAAATACCATTTTATTTAATAAAATTTTAGCTATTTTTATAAAAATTTTCTATGTAAATAAAATGTTAAAATTAGATACATTAAATAATTGTTTTATGAAAAATTACATTAATGTTGTAACTTTATACTCAAACTAAATCATGTCCAACGGGTCAGCGCATGGATTCGCTTCAGGGAAACCGTTCAATAACTTACAACACATTGAGACACCGGTAGACCCAACAAGTTTCGCACTAACACTACTAGACACAGACGTGCCCTACATATCAGCACCATTATTGGCGCCACAACAGGCCCCTTATGGGTACGCACCGGCCTATACTCGAGGACCGACACCTCAGCCCCTGTACTCAAAATTTTAATACTTGAAAAGTATACTGTGTATTAAATGTCTAAATACCTGGTGTTCATTCATACGACTACAACTAAAACTTTACTGAAACATCTTGTATTTGGGCATCATTTGAGTCAACAACTCCTTTGAATGCTCCAATTCATTATCCAATGCCCTCACCTCACTCAAGTCGGTGCCAACATTACCTGGTGTCTTCGCGCACGTGTCCAACATGTATTTGGTCAGCTTTTGCAGATAGGTGGCATCCGCCCGGGCACATTTGTACATCACTCTGGGCGTCAACACGTGTCCCCACCGGGCGAACACGTCTCGGGACACCGCCAGACCAAAGTCGGTCCATTTTGCTGTATACCCACCGCCGGGTCTGCCAATTAAAACAATTTAAATGTGATTTTATAAATTGCAATAAAAGTTATAAACATAAATCATATTTAATTCGCCATAAAAATAACGTTCATTTAAATGTGAGATTTATTTGTGATTTCAATGAATGCCACAAAAGTTTTACAACAAAACAGCATTTATTTCAACACAAAAGTTGTGTTCATTTGAATGAAAAGAAATTCAAATGCAATGAAGAAAATTGCGGAAAAAGATTTAATCAGAAATCACATTTTAATCGACACAAACGCATACATTCGGGAGAAAAACCATTTGTTTGTCATTTCAGTGATTGTAACAAAACATTCTCTGAAAAATCTCATTTCAAAGAACACGTGAGAAGACATTTGAATATAAAACTTCATAAATGTATTCATAATAACTGTAATCAACGCTTTGTTACGGCAAGTGATATGAGAAGACATTTTAAGAGAAAACATGATAACATTTAATTACATTAATTTAAATGGTGAAAACTAAATATTGATTATAATTATTATAGTGTAATAATTCATGTTAATTGTTTAATTAGGGTTGGATTTATTATTAATTAATAATTATAAATATTTTAATAAAAATATAAACATAAAAATTAAATCATTAAAAATTTTAAAATCAATGTTAAACATAAATAATTAAATCTAACAAAAATTTTATGATTAATAATTTGCTAGAAATGTGTGTCGTATAAAATCTATGACAGGTATCACCAATTGAACCGATACTTATGGATCAACACATCCAGGGGCTGATGAGTGACACGCATTTCGCCCACAAATGCGCGCATCTCTTGCACCGCACCGGACATACCCTCCGCGTCAGCACCGGTGGCCACTGTGGCCAGCATTGAGTCAAACAGTCCGGACGCTTGTTGGCAATCCTGGCGCCGATATTCTTCAAACTCTTGGTCGTCGATAGCAATACCCCATTGGCTGAACAGTTGCCGGTGTATACTCGCGCCAAAGTCGGCCCATTTGGCCGCATACCCGTCGGGCCCCTCACCCGTGCATATAAGTACGCCCTCATCATTGATGTCACCCTTGATTATGCCGGTGTTGTGCATATGAAACAGACCTATCGGTGCAAAACATATGAGATGGTAATTATTAATGCACTAATTAGTGAGTAAGTGTTTAGAGTAAGTGAGAGAGGGAGAGAGAGAAAATAGTTTTTCCTTAACATTTAATCCCAATCTATTGTCATTAACTCCTGAAAACATGGTAACAATATTTGGTGAACCGGTTTTCACTATCAATGAGAACACATGTTGTAAAG
>CAJPIZ010003305.1:0-11999 GCA_905368565.1 Medioppia subpectinata
ACATGATAATTCTGTGACCATTGCTTTTGATCTACTTCTGGACATTGACTCTCCGACACTACTTTGTCCAGCGATGTTGGAAACCATTGCCCTCTCATGTTAGCACTTATTCATGCATTATATTTATAAAAATATTTATGAAAACAAATATTTATTCATTTATTTATAAAAAACATTGTATATCTTTTTGAAATCGATGCTTTTATTTGTCTCGTTTTGATAATATTTTACTTTTCTTATTATATTTCTATATTTAGCTTTATTTGATACTTTTATAGTAATATTTATAGTCATACATAATACAAAATAATCTAGATACTAAATATCACAATACAATGTATTATGCATTGCTTAGCGTAGGTATTGATGATATTGCTTTTATCATCACTGAATAATTTGCTCATTTTATATGACATAAAAGAAAATTTGTAGCTTATTATACATTATTAACTACAATACAAAGTCATTTGAGTGTAGTTTTAAAATATAAATCATAATTTGAATTCTTTCAAAAATTGGGATTCAGTTAACAAGAATTTGTATAATTGGAAAAATTAGTTGAATGATTATTGCATTTATTTGATGAATTGTTTAATTGAGAGTTTGATCATGTGTGATCATAACTTTCTATAGTTATGAAAGCTATTTTGCAATAAATTGCCAGATTATGTGAATTTGTGAAATACTGTACAGCGAAGAGACAATTAGATGATGAGCCCAGTGTTGGGAAGTGTTGTAAACAAATACTGATTTATATGCTGTAGTAATGAGCAGATAATATGCTGTAGTCTGAGTTCATATGGAGACAACATATTAGGACAGTATTAGCACATTTCTCAATGCCTATAACATCCACCCGCGCTCTCAAGACGACGGGCGCCCAAATAAAACTAATTGCGTTATTTTAATTAATAAAATAAATTACAATTACAGCGTGTAATGCAGTTCTACAAAACCCACAAGGTGTTTACACCCTACGGAATTATGGTGAAGCAGTCAACTGTACCATCTCGATCATTTTTCCCGAAAGCTTTCGCGTTCTGGCACTTAATATAGGCGCTCAACACCGACCCAACACTGACTTAATAGAGCCACAGCTTCTTGAGGTCGAAACCGGACTAATCAGAAAAGTAAGTCATCTATCAATTGATTTCCAATTGCTTATCATTTCAATTAGTTATGGAATATATTATTATATAATATTTGTTTAATTTAGTGCAAAGAGAGGGGTTTAAGAGATTATGTGGAAATTCTTGGAGGAGATGGTCTCGACCCACACTTAATGGCTGTCGCCGAAGATTTTTGTGGAATTGATTCAATTCCAAGTGAGGAATCATATATTAAACACAATTATATGTATTAGTTTACTAAATGTTGAATACAATCCACAGCCAAACATAAGTTTGAGGTCGCCTGTGGTAACACAGCTGTACGGCTGGTCTCTAGTGGACGACATGATAATTCTGTGACCATTGCTTTTGATCTACTTCTGGACATTGACTCTCCGACACTACTTTGTCCAGCGATGTTGGAAACCATTGCCCTCTCATGTTAGCACTTATTCATGCATTATATTTATGAAAATATTTATTCATTTATTTATAAAAACATTGTATATCTTTGTGAAATCGATGCTTTTATTTTGTCTCGTTTTGATAATATTTTACTTTTCTTATTATATTTCTATATTTAGCTTTATTTGATACTTTTATAGTAATATTTATAGTCATACATAATACAAAATAATCTAGACACTAAATATCACAATACAATGAATTATGCATTGCTTAGCGTAGGTATTGACGATATAAACTCTTGCTTTTATCATCACTGAATAATTTGTTCATTTTATATGACATAAAAGAAAATTTGTAGCTTATTATAAAGTTAATACATTATTAACTACAATACAAAGTCATTTGAGTGTAGTTTTAAAATATAAATCAATATTTGAATTCTTTCAAAAGATTTGTACTCACAAGTCAGTTGACAAGAATTTGTATAATTGGAAAAATTAGTTGAATGATTATTGCATTTATTTGATGAATTGTTTAATTGAGAGTTTGATCATGTGTGATCATAACTTTTCTATAGTTATGAAAGCTATTTTGCAATAAATTTCCAGATTATGTGAATTTGTGAAATACTGTACAGCGAAGAGACAATTAGATGATGAGCCCAGTGTTGGGAAGTGTTGTAAACAAATACTGATTTATATGCTGTAGTTATGAGCAGATAATATGCTGTAGTCTGAGTTCATATGGAGACAACATATTAGGACAGTATTAGCACATTTCTCAATGCCTATAACATCCACCCGCGCTCTCAAGACGACGGGCGCCCAAATAAAACTAAATACTATATATTCATGAATACTTTGACAAATAGTTTGTCTTTTATATTAGAAAAAATAACAATTTTTCTTATTTACAGAAATACGACTTCGGATTGGAGTTTAGTCACAAATTTAGACATAAATATTATGTAATATTTAAAGAGAAAATTTGCTAATAATTGAAGACAACTGACACTTAAGAAATGATTGGAATTTTGAAGCAAATAACATATGAAGTATTGGTATTCGTATATAACAGTGAAAGTACAGTATAATTGAAATCATATGAACACATAAATACATTCCTTTATTTATTTCAATCGTTTTGAACTCATTTTTCGATATAATTTTGTTGAATAAAAAATATATAAATATACATAACTTATAATTAAATTAATAAATTTTTTCTTATCAATTTTTTTGTTTCTCAGTTTGTAATTTACATGTTTGTAGTATTTGTGAAGAAAAAAAATTTAAAAAAATAAAACAATTATTTAATAAATATATTTAAAAATACATTTCATTCATTCATACGGTTTTGTTCGCCCGAAACTCCAATCAATCTTTGAAAATATAGTGGAATTCAGTCTTAATTTAGTGTTTGAAATGAATGGCAATTTGAGTATTGGAGTGGAGTATTAGCTAAATGTGATATCTCTGGCGCCGCGACTGTTCATTGATGACAAAAATAAAAGATTTTTTGTTTCATGTGTTATGTCCTGGAATTCTGAACGCAAGCAAACACTGCGAAAAGTAAGTCACAGTATTTTATCTCAAGAAAGTAAATCTTTTTTAAGTGTATTTCCATTCATTCCTGTGATTGATATTCAAACTAAAAACAATTTTTACACAAATATATTGATATGTATTTATATATCGAAGACGTTTTTATTGAAGTAAATAAAATATTTCTAATAATTTGAATATTCTTTACATTAACTAACAATGTATTTATGGCACACAAATAAGGAAGCCTTTGCCTTAACCTTTTTAGATAGACATTCAGTTCATTGTAAATATAGACAACAATTTTGATAAATTAACAAAAAGAAAATAAGTAACAAACTTCATTAAAACACGACATATTGTTTTCGATGTAGTATTAGTTCTCTGTTGAGTATTACATGCATTTTACTGTCAAATTAATACATCTGGTAAATAATCAAATTATAAAATATATAAAAATAACAATTTTTAAAATTAAAAACATTTCATCCTATTCACGAAAGAGTATTATAAAATCAAAATTGACTACTAATTCAATTTTGATATTAATATAAGTAATTATAAAATTAAAAAAATAATTTAAAGTCCCGTTGATTGGCTCGACTGCGGTTGTGTTGACTTGTCGTCAACGTTGAATTCAATGAAAATAAATCATTTGTAAACCTATTAGTCTGTGAGCTGTCATACTCTACTCCTTCACATACGTCCGACTCATCAAAACCTAATCTGGGCTTTAATTAGAATGAAATAAAAAAGTGATTTTCAATGCATTAGTCCAATGAATTTGTCGCTTACATTACGGCTGGAGTCTGGAGTGAACCGATTGCTGAGTGCATGCATTGAATGTGTGGGCGATTCATATCTCATCTCTTTGATGGCGAGACCGGCTTCTGATTCTGTCATTCCTTTTCTATCACATAAATTGGTATTGTTTTAGATTTCTATCGTTATTCTTATCAAACCAATTGTGTTTAGTATTCAATACACTCTACCGTTCAGTGTATGAATGCATCAAATAAATGCCCGTACATTTGAGACAATAGTTTACTATTTCTTATATGTCTATATTTATCATTTACAAAAAAAAGCATTCATTCGACCGATCGTTAAATAAAAGAACTGCTTCTTAATTAAGAGAATTAGTGATATTTGAGCGTAAAATCGGAGTAAGAAGGAGAGGGAGGGAGAGATCACAACAATTGGATTCTTATGAATATAAACTATAGTGAAAAAGGATGAAAATAATGACTTTGGGATCAGTTTTGGTTGATAAGTAATGAGGCATTCATTTGTGGACATTTACTTGGATTTTATTGACTTTAAATGAACTGTTTTTACTCGAAGTAATCTCAATGAGACACAAACCCACACATTATGGTAAGACTTGTCTATAAAACAGTTTGGAATTGTATTTTATCAACGATGAGAAGGATTTGTAAATTAAATGTTTGTAATGAGAATTTGTATTGAAAAGGAAAAGCGATTATCAGCAACAAAACGGATAAACTTAAACACATCAAACATTTATTTTATATTTTTCTGTAAGACTCATACCATGTATATCTCACTAAAGTATTATGTAATAATAGATTTGTATTAAAAGATTAAATGGTTTGAGAATCAACTAACAGAATGGCATTATATCTAATTAAATAAATATTTTATATTTACTAAATGCACAATACTATCAATAAATAAAATATATTAATCAACATGTATTGTGTTTTACTCCAGAGAACTATATAATTATAAAATAATAATAATGTTCTTATCTATTATGATTTTATGAAACTCACAATTGGACCTATAATTAAAACTCAATCATTTCATTAAAGCGACATTTTTTAATAAATGAAGAATTTTGTGGATATTGTCGCAAAACATTGTTTCAATGAAACCCCCACTCAATGCATGCTTTGATGACTTGAATTTTAAAATGTTTATTTTTAACTACAATTAAACATAGAAATATTGTATTTTATAAATTTAAGCTACATTTATAATAATAATACTACGGTATTTTGCCATAAGCAAAATCTACAACAGTATTTCAATATAAGTTATAATGTATGACTAATGCATGTTTATTAAATTTGCTTATTTTAACTTATTAAGAATTTTAATATTAAACATTCACTTTTGCATCAATACTGTATAAAAAACTAATTAAAAGCAAATATAATACTTCATAGTACTTTAATCTCATCAAGTTATTATTCAGAAATCATTACGTAAAAATTATTAATGTTTTCTCAAATTATATAAAGTTTTATGTTTTAGTAAAACCGAATTGCATTGATTTCTATGACATGACATGAATTGAATAAATACCTGTTAATTTGAGTTTCACTTTTAGGTCTGTTGTGGTAATCGTAGTGTTTTTGCTTATTTATAGTCTTCCAGTCGGAGTCGTATTGATTGAACACTTGTCTCGGGTTATCGTTTTGGCAATAATTGTCCGATTGGTTGGTATAATAGGAAAGACGACGACTTACCACCGATGATGACTTGATTGACGTCTAAATTATCAAATTAATCATCAAATAAAGACCAAGAGTTGTCATCAATGAGTTATACCCCGCTTTTGTTATCATCTTCTGTCCGCAAATCACATCTCTTTGCGTATCTATTCTTAGTTTTGTTGCAATTGTGAGACATTTTGGACGAAGTGTTCATTTCATTAAATTTGTTTCTATTATCAAATGAATATCTATCGGATTTATGAGCTCTTTGTTGGACTGAATTGGACTGATTGTCCATATATTCATATTTCATAGCTTCTTGAGTTTCTGGTGTATAGAAACCCTATAATATTTAAAGTAATTAACCGTTTATTACAATTACAATCAATTTAACTGTAATTTGTATAAAACTTGTAAGTTTTATAACGGACATTTGCTCGACAATTATATCTGAAACCAAAACACATTTCAAATCATAATTTGAATGCAATTCAAGACAAACAGAGCTCCACTTTGACGACAATATTGATATAAATTAAAATATGATATAAATATATGTATATATGAAGAGAACCGACACCATAACGAACAGACAAATTAAACATTTTATTCAATGAAAACGAGCAAGTTTGATTACAAAAAAGTTATTTTAAAAAGCTTTGCATTACTGCTGCTTATAAGTGGCACTAATTGTCGGACGAGTGGACCGACGGTTAGGGCCAAACATTTTAAAAGCTCAATGAAATTACAAGTAAATTAATTAATAACATGTTATTTACAGATGCGATGTCTGAGCAAATAATTATTGATTGGCCACAAGTGGTTACAGTGATCACCACATATACACTTGTCCGCGATGTATGGCATAGTTTACCTGTTGAGACGAATGCCGGGCACGTGGTATGACTATCTGAGGGGGCAAACTGTTGTACGGCCCGCCCACTGAACCCATGCTTCGGTCCAAACTCGGCTCACTTTCTCTCCTTCTCTGCGAATCGGTGCCATTCGGGTCGTTCTGTTCACACAATTACCATCATTAATATATAGACTCTATTCATACAACATATGTCTTAACACTCATACCGGAAGCATTCCGGGTCCGTCATATACATGTGATCTCAGGTGATCACTGCTTTCGCTCGATGTCTCTAACATTGCCTTTCGGTCTAAAGTACCGCCAATTACTGTCGGACCAAATGATGACAGGTTTCTGAAACCCTTAGAAATTGTGCGTTTCCTCCATTTCCGGCAACAATAGACTATACAACAGATGGACACAATGCAGAGGATGGCTGCGATCGGAAGCACTATCGCCAACACTATTAATCAATCAATTCATTCATTAATGTCGTTCAATCTTTTTTATAAGTCTTTAGGATATAATCGTCTCACTTCTCAACACTTCTCCATTGCAATTAAATATAACCATGTTGTTAACAGTTTTGCTAACCATGCTCAATTGCATTTAAAGTATATATTTTAAAATGTGAATAAATAATGTGGTCAATTTAAGTTATAAAATATATAACTTGTAGTATTTGTCACTATGGCTATCATTTTATGTTCAATTTTATATAAATGTAAGAATTAAGGAATTTTCCGTGTCTTCCTGTTATGTATAATATATTATCTCAATATTAATTACATTTAGTTCTAAAAACAATTTATTATTAGTTTTGACGAGAATTTAATTTAATAGATTAGTCCTAACATTATTGACAAACTCATAAAAGTATCTCACGTTTGTTCACAACTGACTGATCGCTATAATAATATTTATCATGAATTGTCAATCAAATCCTAATTAATGTTTTATGACTGACAATAACAACAAACTATACTTAAATGTCATTAAATCATTATTTCTTTCGTTGGATAATAAGATTTGTAATGATTTTAAAATTGCAAAAAATTCATTGGTTGGGCTAATAATATGTTTGAATGGATTGTTAAGTTAAAGTAAATGATACCGTAATTGTAATAACGCTCTAAAACATAATATAAATGGCATAATATTTGATGATATAATTGACAGATCTGTGTCAATATCTTGAGAAGTGCTGAGACATGAGATGGTAATGATTTAAATGAGAGCAAATGAATACATACGGAGGCCATTGATCTGACACCTTCTTCCTAAGTACATACGATTGCATTTACAAGTATTGCTGAGTCCGGAGTCATCGCGAATACAGTCACCCCTTCCGTGACAATACTCGCAGCCCTTGATCTCTGAGGCGCAGACCCTTCCGGGCAGTGAGATGTCGAGGTCTGGGTAGCCGTTGAGACACTCGCACCGATAGGTTCCCATCTCATTGATACAGCGGGCAGAGGCCGCGCAATCGTTGTACTGTTCAGAACTGCATTCATCGAAATCAATCACATCCTCCACATCGGCGGACACGTACTCAGGATTCGGTAATAACTCTGAGTTTTGCTCCAATTTCTTGATCAGTTTCTCGCGAAGACTGTCTTCGTCCACATTATTTCGTTTGGTTAAGTGAACGGTTAGGTTAACGAGCACTCCATTGCCTCCATCGGCCACTTTATCGATGCCGAGAACGTCGGCGCCGACATAGGCTTCCTTCACGTCTGAGCCCAAGTACGCGCTGTCCACTTGTTTTTTGGCCATTTTGGCCAAATTCTGGTATTCGCCGGAACTATTGTTTGTGAATTCTTCAAACCACGTGACCTCAGACTCGCCCACTTTCATCACTCGCACCACAACCACATAGTTGTGCAGTTCTGCCAATCAATGCAATTATAATTAGTTTCACATTTTAAACAAATAAAGTCAATCAATACATACCCTGACAAATAAGGTCGTCGTTTCTTCTAATAAATCCTTGTCGACAATCGCATCGATACTTTCCGTCAATCTCTTTGCAGATCTCTTTATTGGCGGCATTACATCCGGGTTTGCACTGATCGATGTCCAAAATGCTGGGACGAGTGGTTGTCTTGGGTGCCGGAGCTGCTGTTGGCTTCTTATTGGCAACATATGGTGTTTCACTCACACCACTCAATACGGGTCGCTCTGCGGGTGGCGGTGGCTTATATGGCACCCTTGGTCTGGGAGACTGTGTCTGGAAACGCTTGGGTACTTCAGGAGCCCTCGTCGGTGCCTTGAATGGACCGCTTCCCGGCTTTCGGGTTGGTCTGCGTGTGGGCACAGCTGTGGCCGAAACCCCTTTAGCCGCTTGTGTCGGAGCGATTGATTCGGTGTGTGTTTCGCCCGCCGTTCCCAATATAGTTCGCGAACCAATTATTGTGGACACAAAAGTTCGCGGAGGAATAGTTGTGGTCAATACGGATGTTATGGTTAGTGGAGAATCTCGTGTATAGTAAACCTAAATAATAGTTTAGATTACAAATAAATGAGATATTCTTTAATTATAAACAAAACTATACTTTTCATACCTTAGTTGTGGTGAGAGTTAGCGTTTTTGTGGTGCTCTCAACACTTGTTACATATTTAGTCGATTCAATGGGAGAATTAGAGTCAATAAATGATGGCATTTGTGACAAATGATGGGTCGAATCGGTAAAGAATATAGTGGTCGCTCCCGAAGAGACTCTACTAATGGCAGTCTTCATCGGATTTATTGTTTTGATTACCTTTGATATGAGTACAGGAGTTGGCTTTTGGCTGTCAATAGATATTTGCAATACTTTTTTATTAACTTGTAGTGAACTTTCAATAGGAAAGGCATCCAATCCAATGATATCACTGGAGGGAAGAGTAGTGGTTCCGCCCAAACCAACAGTACTCGAAGGATTGATTTGAATTCTTCGGGTGTTTTTATCGTTTGTTGGAACAGCATTTGGTTTATGCATCGCTCCCATCGGGATATAAACCGGGTCTTGAGTATTATGAACGGCCGCCCCTTCGCGCGGTGGCAGGTCTTTAGATGGACTAAAGCGGTCGACTTCTTGTGTGCCATTCTTTCCTTTGGGTGCTTTGGCCAGAAGGCCAACGATATCTTTGATGGCTTCGCCTATATTGCCGGCCAGATTCGCGCCGTCCAACAAATCGCTTAATTCAATGACAGCTCCGGGTTTGATGGCAGTCATCTGAGAGCATCTCAACACTTGTTACATATTTAGTCGATTCAATGGGAGAATTAGAGTCAATAAATGATGGCATTTGTGACAAATGATGGGTCGAATCGGTAAAGAATATAGTGGTCGCTCCCGAAGAGACTCTACTGATGGCCGTCTTCATTGGATTTATAGTTTTGATTACCTTTGATATGAGTACTGGAGTTGGCTTTTGGCTGTCAATAGATATTTGCAATACTTTTTTATTAACTTGTAGTGAACTTTCAATAGGGAAGGCATCCAATCCAATGATATCACTGGAGGGAAGAGTTGTGGTTCCGCCCAAACCAACAGTACTCGAAGGATTTATTTGAATTCTTCGGGTGTTCTTATCGTTTGTTGGAACAGCATTTGGTTTATGCATCGCTCCCATCGGTATATAAACCGGGTCTTGAGTATTATGAACGGCCGCCCCTTCACGCGGTGGCAGATCTTTAGATGGACTAAAGCGGTCGACTTCTTGTGTGCCATTCTTTCCTTTCGGTGCTTTGGCCAGAAGGCCAACGATATCTTTGATGGCTTCGCCTATATTGCCGGCCAGATTCGCGCCGTCCAACAAATCGCTTAATTCAATGACAGCTCCGGGTTTGATGGCAGTCATCTGAGAGCAGGTGCTTTGGCCAGAAGGCCAACGATATCTTTGATGGCTTCGCCTATATTGCCGGCCAGATTCGCGCCGTCCAACAAATCGCTTAATTCAATGACAGCTCCGGGTTTGATGGCAGTCATCTGAGAGCCCGGATCTTGTGTCAGGTGTGGAGTGATATAAACAGGAGAGGCAGAGGCCCTCACCGATGATATTCGAGACGCCAACAGATCGTTAAGTAAAGACATGTCGGCGTTATTGAGCAAAGAGCTGACCAGATCGCCGGCCGGACCCTTAGCCACATTGTTAGCATCGGTTGACATTGTGTTGCCGTTGTCTTCTGTTGTCGACGGAAGTATGAAATTCGTGAAGAAGACAATAGTAGAGCCGTCGAGGATTGTGGTCGAGGCGCCCACTTCTGCCACCACTGATGACAACTGCTCTTCAGTCAATCCCTCGGAACTTCTCAAGTCTTCAAATACTTTAGATATCATACTTGAATCAAACACTTCATAACTTGTGCTATCGATTCTCAACGAGGGTTGACTCGATTTGAGTTTCTCTTCATCGATAGGCGATTCTGTGGCCACCAATGGATTCATGAATACAGGCGTCGGTTCAATCATATACTCTGTTTTGCTTCTATCAGTCTCTGAAGAATCGATTGAAAGCGACGGGCTTTGAGTGGAAGGAAGTGCCGCCGATTGCGGAACAAATAGAGTAACTACTGAAGAGGACGTCTGTTTACGACTTATTACGGTAGAAGTGGTGCCACTGAATAGTGTTGTGAAATATGTATGAGTCGTAAAATGAGTGCTAATACTGGGAACCAAAGCTGAATACAGGTCTTTGGATTGTTTGGAAGCGCTCTGAGAAGGTTGAGTGTATTGTATAGCCGGTGGAAAATCGGTTGTGGAGTCTATAGTCTGTCCCACAGTTTCGGTCACAACTGTTGGACTGATTTCTTCAATGGACGAGAGGATGGTTTGACTGCCGCTAAACAGTGTTATATAGTGTGTTAAAGTAGTGTAAGTGCTTCGGGTTCGCAATACAGGCGCCTCCAGAGCCGGTGTCGCCCTAATTACTGAACTGCTCGACGACGTGGACGCCTCCACTTTAGGGACAGTGTACACGATTTCACTGCTAACTGTCTCCTCGAGAGTGGAAGTGACGGGTTTGTTGTTCTGGAAGAATGTGACCAAATTTGTATAAGTGGTGAAATAGGTTCGTGTGATGAGCGACGCCTGTTCTGTAGTGGTGGGCACTATAGTTCTGGTGACAGTCAACGGCTCTTTAAATGTGAAGTATTCGGTCTTGATTTCCTCGAGAGGAGTGATCGTTGAAGTGCTGCCATTGAAAAGAGTGGCGAAATAAGTGTACGTTGAGTAAACGGTTTCGGTTCGCAATCGATCGGACGTTTCTAAGACAACAGTCGGCGCAATGGATTGCGAAGTACTGTCCACTATATGTGTGTACGGAATGGTCACCACATTAGACACGGTTTGCTCAGAGCTCGATATTATGGACGTGTCGTGTGTATAGAAAGTTGTGAAATACGTAAAAGTTGTGAACAAAGTTCTTGTATCGAAAAGTGTTACTAAAGACTTGGATTCTGATTGTTTTGCGTCCGTTTTGATGCCATCCTTCATATGGACGGCTCCCGTCACTAACGTTGGCTGAAGAGTGACGCCCGACGGAAGGGTGCGATTAGACAATGCATTGTCGCTAACTATAAGAGTGACTCCATTTGAAGCGGTGGTAAATTTGATGGCGCGGTCGGCGTCTGACG
>CAJPIZ010003306.1:0-11998 GCA_905368565.1 Medioppia subpectinata
ACTTCGGTCGTGCGCCAGAATGTGCTGCCGACTTCGGTCGTGCGCCAGAATGTGCTGCCGACTTCGGTCGTGCGCCAGAATATGCTGCCGACTTCGGTCGTGCGCAAGAATGTGCTGCCGACTTCGGTCGTGCGCCAGAATGTGCTGCCGACTACGGTCGAGCGCCAGAGTGTGCAGCCGACTACGGTCGAGCGCCAGAGTGTGCAGCCGACTACGGTCGAGCGCCAGAATGTGCAGCCGACTACGGTCGAGCGCCAGAATGTGCAGCCGACTGCGGTCGAGCGCCAGAATGTGCAGCCGACTACGGTCGAGCGCCAGAATGTGCAGCCCACTCCAATGGTGCGCCTCAATGTGCAGCCCACACAAGTGGTGGGCCTGGACATGTGTACTACGGTCCTCAAGCCCATTGTGTTACAGTCTTAGAGCCATCAGGCCAATATTGTTCGGCCTCTAATAATGAACCCCATTTATGGACTTTAGGTTGTGCTCAAGATTGTGCTGCAGCTAACACAGGGTCGACATCTCGACCACTTTCACCAGGAAGTGTACTTATGTATGGACCTCCAAGCCGATCGGCTTTTTGTATTCAAACACATCCAGAATTGGATTGCAGCAGTACATCAGGATCACAAAATACTGAAATTACTGAAATGAATAGTCTTACCATAGAAAATATGGAAATCGATTACCAAATTTCTAATGTAATTAATGATTCAATGGATTGTGATAACAGACTATCTGTGAGACTCACTGAAACCGAATTGTGGAGACATGATATCAATGAAGTAAAAAAACGAAAACGACGAGAAAAAGAGAAGGAAAGACAGCGAAAGAAAAGAGCCGCTGAAACAAATATTGAAAAAGAACAAAGATTGCTTAAGGATAGAGAACGTTTAAATGTTACACATAGTGAACCGGAAGAAAGACGACAAATAAGTCGAGATTCTACACGAATAAATCGTACAAACGAAACAGTCGAAGAAAGAGATCAGAGACTCACACAAGAAAGGCAAAGAATATCTAATACAAGGCAAACATTGGGTCCGTTGTATAACATTGCAAAAACAGGAACGCTTGCAGAGAGATTCAGTATTGGGCCACTGGACCAAAAGTGCCCACATTGTTTCGCAAAGTTCTGGATGTGTGAGAAAACATCGGGAACTAAAGCAAAACCACTCTACAGTAAATGTTGTAATAACGGAAAAGTGAAACTCGAAGCACTTCTTCCACTCCCGAAAGAATTGTTGGATTTATTTCAAAATACTGAAACCAAAACTCATTTCAATCAGTTCATAAGAGGCTATAACTCAAATTTAGCAATGGTGTCTGTTGGAGCCCTTAACGACAAAGTGTTGGCCGACAAAGGTCGGGGTCCTTTCACTTACAAAATTCAAGGAGCAATGAATCACAAGATTGGATCGTTATTGCCAATTGATGGGCAAAGGCCCAAATTCGCTCAATTGTATTTCTATGACACGCAAAGTGAAATTGCAAACAGATTGAGTGTAACTGATGGCTTGAAATCTGATATATTACAAAAGCTTTTAAATATGCTTAAGAGAATTAATCCATTTATTAAATCGCTCAATTGTATTTCTATGACACGCAAAGTGAAATTGCAAACAGATTGAGTGTAACTGATGGCTTGAAATCTGATATATTACAAAAGCTTTTAAATATGCTTAAGAGAATTAATCCATTTATTAAAAACATTCAAACAGCATTTGAAGCACACGATGGTAACCCTCCGGAGAATTTGACAATAAAAATCAGGGGCGACACTTCAAGAATACGTGATAAAACGTATTGTGCACCGACAAGCGATGACATCGCTGCAATATATCCGAATGGAAATGAGGATTATTTCAGAGACATTATAATCCCATTTCGAGATGGTCGAAACCGATTTGTTAGTATAAACGAAACTAACAGACATTGCGATTCACTTAGTTATCCCTTAATGTTTCCGACCGGCGAATTTGGATGGGATTTAACATTAAAGAAAACTGATGGGAAAAATATGACCCTAATGGATTTCTATGCCCATAGATTGCATTACAGAGAGGAATGTAAAAATCTATTTTTATTTGGACGACTGTATCAACAATACATTGTTGATGCATGGGTTAAAATCGAGTCAAATCGACTTCGATATATAAAAAACAATCAAAAAGACATGAGAGCGGAATCATACAAAGGATTCCATGATTCGATGAATGACGGCAATGATTTGCAAAATGTTGGGACAAGAGTAATTCTTCCGAGCGGTCACATCAATTCTCCCCGTTGGCAAATGAAACAATTTCAGGACGCAATGGCAATGGTCCAAAAATATGGAAAACCTCATATTTTTCTCACTTTTACATGTAATCCAAAACATCCCGACATTATAAATGCTTTAAACGAATTGTCACAACAAACACCCAATAATCGAGCCGACGTAGTTGTGAGAGTATTCAGACAACACAATGAAAAGTTGCGAAAATTAATAACTGAGAAACAAAACATCCCGACATTATAAATGCTTTAAACGAATTGTCACAACAAACACCCAATAATCGAGCCGACGTAGTTGTGAGAGTATTCAGACAACACAATGAAAAGTTGCGAAAATTAATAACTGAGAAGCATATTTTCGGAAAAGTTATCGCATACGTGACTGTCATTGAAAGTCAGAAAAGAGGAAATCTCCATTCGCACACACTGTATTGGCTGAGCGAAACCGATCGGCCCAGAAATTCCGATGATTACGACAAAATTGTTTGTGCAGAAATACCTGAAAGAATTGAACAAAATCAATTGGCTATGAATCTGTTTAATACAGTAACCACAAACATGATTCACAAGTGCACAATAGAGCGTTGCCTTAAAAATGGCAAATGTTCCAAAGGTTTTCCAAAACCGATCGTCGAAAGAACACACGACGACAACAACGGTTACCCAAAATATCGACGACGAAACGGCGGTGTAACTGTTAATGGTAAAGAAATTACCAATCAATACGTTGTGCCTTACAATCCGTATCTCTCATCAATGTTTGACGCTCACATAAATGTTGAAATCTGTTCGTCGATAACAGCAATTAAATACTTATTTAAGTATATATACAAAGGATCTGACAAAGCAGATATTGTTATTACAAATGTTGAATTGGAACAAAATCTACGGAAAGAAACAACTAATGAAATTGAGTTGTACGTAAATTGTAGGTTTGTATCACCACCAGAAGCAATGTGGAGAATTCTTGGTCATTCCGTTCAAAAGATGTCTCATTCTGTGCAACATTTAGATGTGCATTTAGAAGGTTACCAAAATGTTGTTTTTAATCCAAACAACACAAACATTAATGAAAACTTTGGTAAAACCACATTAACTAAATGGATGAAATTCAATAGAAAATATAAAGGAAATGATATTCCAGATCCGAGAACATTATTATATCATCAATTTCCCACACATTACACGTGGGCAGATAAGAAATGGACTAAACGAGTTAATACTCAAAAATATCCGACAATTGGACGAAAGTATTTTATAAATCCTCGAGAAGGAGAGAGATATTATTTGAATTTAATGCTCACACATATTGCCGGAGCAAAATCTTTCGCAGAGTTAAGAACTGTAAATGGAGTAGAATATTTTACGTATAAAGAAGCAGCTCAAGAATTAGGACTGCTTGCGAATGACAACGAAACTGAATTGTGTCTAAGTGAGGCAGCTTTAAAGCAATGGCCAAAACAATTACGGAATCTGTTTGCCACTTTATTGTTGTTCCACGAAATAATACATCCCAGAGTATTGTGGGATAAATTTGAATCATATATGATAGAAGACTATGTCTACGAACACGTTGAGTTTCGTGGGGTACGTGACATACCACAAATAGCAAAAGATCGCTTTGTGAACAGAGCTTTAGGCGAAATCGAACGACAATTAATTGTGCAAAACACATCATTAAAAGATTTCCCGCCAATGCTAACATATGATGAAACAATGGATGATACGACATCAGATTTACTGATTGAAGAGCTCCCAACAAATCTGATTGAATTGGAAAATGAAGCCGATATAGCAGCGGTTAAATTCAATGAAGATCAAAAGTTAATATATGATAAAATATTGAACACTATTGAAAGAAACAATCCCAACGAACCCAATATATTTTTCATTGACGGGCCAGGAGGTACTGGAAAAACATTCCTTTATAATGCACTCATTAAGAAAGTGCAATCAGAGGGGAAAATTGTACTCCCTGTTGGTTCGTCAGGAATCGCAGCAACGCTGCTTCCCAACGGAAGAACTGCGCATTCCAGATTTAAAATTCCATTTGATTTAAACGAGAACTCGATGTGCAAAATTCCTGTTCAATCAGATTTGGCAAAACTTATTCAAAAAACAACACTTATTATATGGGATGAGGCCCCTATGGCCAGTAAGCTTATATTTGAAGCAGTCGACAGAACATTTCGAGACATTATGAAAGCCATTTTGCCATCAGCTGATGGCTTGCCATTTGGAGGCAAAATTGTGGTTTTAGGAGGAGATTTTCGGCAAATACTCCCAGTTGTAAAACAAGGCTCTCCAAGCGATATATGCGATATGACAATAAATAGATCATATCTTTGGGAGTCAATCAAAGTATGTAAACTTACTATTAATCAGAGGGCACTACTCACTGAATCGGATAATTCAGAAACTCAAAATTTCTCTGATTTTTTGCTTGATATTGGAGAAGCAAAAGGTCTTTACAAAAATGAGACAATTGAATTACCAAAAGAGCTATGTTCTAACGCAAAAACGTGTGATGAATTCATAGATGAAATTCACGATAATTTAAATGATTGGACAATTTTAACAACTAAGAATATATATGTTGACGAAATTAATGATAAAATAATCAATCGAAATCCAGACAATGTTCATGAATATTTGAGTTCAGATGCATTTGTTAACTCAGAACACGCAAACACAATACAAATTGATCAAATCAGTAACATCACATTCAGTGGTTTACCACCACACAAATTGAGACTACAGAAAGACATTCCAATAATGCTTCTGAGAAACCTAAATCCAACGAATGGTCTCTGCAACGGAACGCAACTTATTTGCAAAGAATTCCGTTCACATGTAATAATTGCAGAAATTCTTACTGGACCAAAACAGGGTGAAACAGTTTTTATCCCTAAAATGACATTACAACCATCTGATACTGAAATGCCATTTACTATTAGACGAAAACAATTTCCAGTTCGTGTCTCATATGCAATGACTATAAATAAAAGTCAAGGACAGACACTGAAAAATGTTGCCATATATCTGCCAGAAGATGTGTTTTCACACGGACAACTATATGTCGCTCTGTCCAGAGTGTCATCATTTAAAAATATTAAAATTTTTAACAATAAAACTTACAACGAGATTAATAAAACCAAAAATGTTGTATTTAAAACAGTTCTTGCAAATTTATAATTATCTGTAATTTTCAACATATAAACACAAAATAATAAATTTCATATCTGGAGTGCCAGACGTGTGTCTGCGCGGGTGTGAGGTGGGACTCCAAAAAAATATTCAAATACACGATGAGTATTTAATTAAATTGTATGAAATAGTCAACTGCCGTAGTGTATATAGTGTTGGTCAGAGTTTTGTTAATACAATGGATTTAAATTGTTTAACTTAATATATAGGATTTATTAGACAAGTGATGAAATTTATAAGTTAATGAAGGCTTAAGAGCTCTGATGTCTAAAAGTCTGATATATTTGAAGTAAAAACAACTTAAATCCATTGTATTGACAGGACTCTGACCAACACTATACACACTACAGCACTTATAGGTATCATGGGCTCTATCCTAGTTTATTTACTCATTTTATTTAGTTTTTCTAAATAATAAACAGCATATTTAATAAATGTATTTTATTAATCAACTCGGATTCAAATCATATTAAGACACAAAATATTACATCAATTTATAATTAAGAATCAAAATTAAATTAAAATTTTTACCAAAAATCTTACTACAAATAAAGAAATTATGAAAAATAAATAAACAAAAAATAATTTATAATTAACAAAAAGAAATGGCATTTAATTATCATTTAACGCATTCGAGAATATCGCGCCAAAAGTTCGACATATCGTGGAAATGGGGTTCAATTGTCTTGAGTTTAGGACATGTGGTCAACAGATCACTGAAATCATTGCCCGACAAACCATCGCTTTCATTGAAGTGAATGACAAGCTTTTGCAGCGCCGCAAATCTTGAGACGTGTGGCAAACACTCGCGAGTAATAACATTGGTTCTGATCCACAGATAATGAAGTCTTAAGTAATTTTTATCCATATTTTTAAACAAATTGATGTCAATTCGCGGCAATTCCAGCTCTAAATGCGTTAATCTCTTGCAGTGTTTCAACGGATCCAACAAACCATTAGCGACGATACCGGCGAGTCTTAAGTGAAATCGTTTTAATTGCGTGTATAATACCAACGAATCCAATGTCTGCGTAGGATTTGAGTACCCATTGAGTGACAAGCGTTTCAATTGTTTGCAATTCACGCCAATTGTGCGCAAAGAGTCGTTCAATGGGTTGTGGCCAACGGTTAGTCTTAAATTGAGTGTCAGTTCCCGTAATTGCGGTAATCGTGACAATTGTCCGCACAGTTGGACCAACACTTGAGGGTTGATCGGACAGCTGACCATAAAACTCTTGAGGCACTGATTGTGTGCCACAAATGAATGCATGCCATCGTTACCAAAGATTTCCATAAATGTGTCGATCCGTAGTTCAGACAATCGGTGGCAATGAGTGAGCGCTTGTCTGTCAGTAATGTAGTCGATTCGGGTGACCAGTGGTGCCAATGAACACATTCTTTGCGCTCGTCTACCGATAAGATATAAATTGCAGTAAATATCCCTTAAATGCGGGCAATTGTCTCGCAATGTGTTCAACACTTCGGGAATGTGTTTCGCATATCTATAGGTTACTTCTCGGCAGTCAATGGTTTGAATGTTTGCACACTTTATGGCAATTGTGGCCAACAATTGAGTGTCACATCTCTTCTCTTTAAGTACTTTAGAAACAAATCCATCGCTAAGATTGATGTCCACAACACTCTCGAAGACTGTTCTCTGGAACTGTTTGGACACACATTCGCATCGAAACCGATCTTCGAGTGAGAGATACGACAACACAATACCAAACAAGTCATCACCGAATCGATCCAAAGAGTCTTTCGCATAGATTTGCGGCTAAAATGAGATTAAAATAAATAAAACTCAATAAACGGTCAAATGTTAGTCAAAAACCTGTTGAATGTCTTCGCCTTTGCCGTCATCTGTGGTGACGAGTGATGTCTTCTTGTGTTTCATACATCGTGCCATATCTTGGGATCAAATGAAGTGATTGTATGAATGGTTTGATTGAAATGCGAAACAAAAATCAATCAATTTTTAAATCACTTTTAACTCGAATACAGACTTCACTTCTGTTTGAAATAATGTCTACAAAAAATGCAAACAAATTGTATGAATAGATATGGAATATGAGTACAGTTTGTATGCATTTGTTGTGGAGTAATAAGTTTTGGTCAAACTTTTGCCGTTTTATAACAATACAGTCAACTCTCGTTATTATTTCAACACTTATTGTTACTTACATTCAATTTATGGACAGTTTTATCATGGATCAATTATAAGCAATTTAATAAAACTAAAACTTCATATATTTGAAAAAATTACAAATAAATTATTAAATCTAAAGTTTTTAATAATAATAATTTTGTAATAATTAATAATTATAATAATGAATTAATATTAATGTATATTTAAAACTAAAACTAAGATTTTACAAAATATAGAATTCATACGAAATGAATAATAAAAATATAATTTATAAAACAAAAGGCAAAAACTTATAAATAAAATGTTAATTTTGTAACAAATAAAGTTCAAAAATATTGTCAAATCAATTGCTTAACCAGTTTTAGAGCCCGGCTTTGAGGGCACGGCATTAGCCGGTGTTGGGGCTGAACCTCCCGGTGCGGGACTACTGGTGTCCTGACTGGAAACAGGACTCTTATCGGTCGCCGATTGTTTGTCCGGACTTTTGGGCGATTTTAAATGTATTGTCGCAGCCGTTGAGTCCTTTGTGGCACCGCTTTTGTCTTCTGTTGTAGTGGTAATCGCCTGTGTATTGGATCTCGTGGTCACCTCTTTGTCTTTGGTCGGCGGCACCGGTTTCTTGTGATCACCGGTCGGACCCTTTTCTTTCACAGCTATAAGGCTTTTACTGGCCTTTCTTTTGGCCTCTATTTTGTGAACAAAAACAGTAGTTTTTAAAACACTTAGCAATTGATTACCAGTTGATGTCTTACCACCGATTCGAGTCTCTTCTAACTCTTCATTAGCTCTTATTTCACAAAAACCTTTTAAAACCCTTTCGGCGATTGAAAAAAAGTTATGAAAACAATAATTAGTTAACAAAACAAGTGTTAAAGACTTCATACCAAATGAGACCAACGATAATAGAAAACACAAATATAAAAGAGATGGCAAATACGGGCCAAACCGATGGACTACTGGTCGACTTTGTTGTCGTCGTTTCGGTCACACTCTGGGTCTCAGCCGTTAAATAATCAGCACTTCCAGCACCGACTCCGGGGTTTGCCGTTCCCATTGTATTACTCGCCATAGAAGTTGTCGTATCGTTACTAACACTTCCAGTTGTGGTACTCAATGGCGTCGTTACAGGAGTTGTAGGCATAGTGTGACCACCGCTGACACCGGAACCGCTTTGACTATTACCTCCCGGATTGGGAGAGTTTGGGTTTATCTGTCTTAATATCCTAGCCTTTGAGCGAATGATCACTTCATTGGTTCCAACAGTCCCTTCATTTGCGATTAGTTTTTTGCCAAAACGATCGGCAATTGGTTTACGGATTTCAACCGATAATACAATCATATTATAAATTGAGATAATAATGAGTATTATTAATAGACTTTTCATATGTAAAAACATCTTTTAATAGATTCAGTAATTTGTGAACAATTGTCTCAAAAAGTTATAAATCTGACATAAATTCAGTTTGAATTAAATTAAAATCAAAATTTAATTAAATGCAGATTTCTCGTGACGTTTATCTAAAGGAGATTTAATTTTTATAATTTTGAAGTTTAAAAATGAATAGTTTATAAATGTTCAATAAACTATCAATAGTTTATTGTATCAATACTTTTATTTAACACAAAATTGGTGTCATAAATATAATCACTACACTGTAGTAAAACAATATAATTGAACAAAAAATATACATTTGTATAATTAAAATAAAAATAATATTCACTGAGAATCCGAATCATCGAAATCAGTGTTTTGAACCACTATTTTGATGTCAATTCTGGTCGACCTGTGGTTACCCTTCTGTTGAACTACTGTTGACTTTCTGGTAGACATTGATTTGCAATTCACTGTTTGCGAAAGACTCTCACAATTCAACACAATTCCCGCATTTCCGGCGCCACTCTTGCGGTACTCATCGGACCCATTGATGGTCTCTTGGATTCCCTCATCAATAGACTTATTGTATGCGTTAATCGGATCGTTAAATACTGGAGAAAGTGGTGCCTCTGACTGATCGTTGCGGTTGTCGATGTGATATATGGGTCCATCGCTACAACACTTATAATTGGTTTTGCAATATCCCAGCACTGAGTCCTCCTCTTTGGCCGAGTAATAAGAGGACGAAGTGCTCGGCCGACTCGTGTAATAACTCGTGTTGTCGTTGTCTGTCAACTGGTCCTCATTCTTCAGCTGCAACTCCTTCAACAACTGAAGACCGCGTTTGGCTTTTCTCCACATATTTGTTGTACAAATATTTATATGGGTTTAAAATTTGTACTTTATTTAAAACAGTACTAAAACACGAATACTTTCTATTGTGATAAATGCAACACTTATTGTGAATAAAAGTGAAAATAATTTTTAATACCTGAGATTAAACACACATTTACTGTACATTATTCGACATATAGTGGATTATAAATTATAATTTACACACAATATGAGTGGAAAATTTATTTTGTTAAAAACAATGAGATAATGTGTCAATTTATAAGTATTATAAATGTGGATAAGTTGTCAATACAGTGCTCTCTTAAACTTCAAATTTTCCAAATATTTAATAAGTATTTAATGTTGACTTTTATGAGATTAAAAATATATTTCCAAACATTTTTATTATTGTAAACGAATATATTTAGAAAAAAAGTGATGTTTAGGCCGTCTCTGGATTCCAACTCAACAGTCTTTTTGCTTTGTCGTCAGTTTTGGTTGCATTTGTCTCAACGTTAGTCGACTTCATTTCCAACAACGCCTTTGCCTTTCTATCGGCCGCCGACTCTTCAGTTTTAAACATTGGTTCAGTTGGTTTTGGCGTTGGTTTTGGCGTTTCCTCCACTTTCTCCGCCTTCGCCTCAATTTTTTTATTTACATTTTTAGATGTCTTTTTGGCCGGACTTTTAGCCGGACTTTTGGTCGGAGTTTTGGTCGGAGTTTTGGTCGGAGTTTTGGTTGGAGTTTTGGGCAGGTTTTTAGCCGGACTTTTATCTGTCTTTGTTTTCTTTCCTTGTAATACATTTTCAAATCGATTGACATTTTTCTGCAAATTGTTTCCCTCTTTTTGCTTAAAAGGCGGACTCTTTGGTTTATTTGTGACCGGTTTGTCCTTTTTCTCCTCTTTCTTCTCACCTCCGGTCAGCATATCTTGCATTCGTTTGACAATCGCAGACATACTCTCCTTTGGGGGCTCAACCTCTTTGATGGCCTCATCCTTAACCCCTTCCGCCGGCATCTGTTGTTCGCCGGCAACTGGTTCTGGATTTTCTTGCGCTGAAAACATACGATTAAATGCAGTATTAAATCATTATCTGATACACACAATGGACTTACGTTGCGGTGCTTTCCTTCTTCTCAGACAACAGCAACAATAGATACAAATGACAAGAATTAGTACAATAATAGCGGCGACGAGTACTAAAGATAGGGCCAAAATCAACTTCTTTCGTGGATTCGTTCCGCCGCTCGTATCGATCAAACTCTGCGACACTTCGGAAGAAGAGAGACAAGGGATCCATTGATTGATGTTTTGTCGTTGAGAATCGCACTCATCTTCGGCCGTCTGTCCGACACTTTTGATGTGACAGTTATAGTATTGATTGCCGGAGAATACGGTATACGCGGCCGTGGATTGGTCCGGATTTTTCACATACAAACTGTCCACCGATGGCTTACTTCCGATCGTATCCAACGCTTGTCTCCATTGAGGGACTCGTGACCATTGATTGCCCGGAATTTTTACATAATATGCTTCCGGAGTATTGTCTGTCATTAAATGAATGTAACAATAGATTAATACCGATAGTAATCATGAAATCAACACTTGAAACACACTTAAAGACACCAAAAGGACAGGATTTTCCTCGTCTTTAAAGTAGAGGAGAGAGAGGTTTGTTTGACTCAATTGATCGGATGTGAGACTTCTTTGGGCGGCGTTTTGCATGAAGTCAATCACGTATTGTCGGCCATCACTCCACTTGTTATTCTCGTAAACCATTGTTTTAAACACATTTTTCTCAGACTGTATTCAAAACAGAAATCATAATTCAATTATAAAATCAAAACCAAATAAAAGTGTGTTTTGTCTGACAGTATGGAAGAGAAGTATTTCAGTGGTTTTGCTGGATATGGAAGTCCTTATACTGACGGCCAGTTTCAACGAAGACATACCGGGAATGAGATCCCGAATCAGGCCTTTAGTCGTCTCATTCATTGTCATGTTATTCACAAACCAATAGTATTGGTCGGAAGCGATAAAAACGGTGCCATTCATTAGACTAGTGATGGCGTCGATACGCAACGGATGGCACTGAGAGGTCGGCGCAGATGTTATGCATGTTATGAATGACACAATTGATGACAAAACAAGAATT
>CAJPIZ010003307.1:0-11998 GCA_905368565.1 Medioppia subpectinata
ATTCATTCGCTTTCATTGTGAAAAGCATTAGAAATGATTAGTTTTTCTAAATATTTGCCAAAATATTTCGTTAATAACCTCTTTATTACAGATAAGAATTCAAATAATTTATTTATAGATTATATTTTTGTGCATATATTTCCTTTAGTTATTAAGATTGTCATTACTATACCTTATTACCTAAATATTACATAGTTTAATAACGTTAATTACAGACATTTTAGAAAATAACATGATGCCAATTTTTATTTTAAATTAAAAAAGTTTTTAGTTTGAAATATTTCATTTCTAAACGCTTTATGTTTTGTGTTTTAATTAAATGTTAAATTTCTAATTCTGTTTTCGCATAAATTTTTATAACAGCACTTATTATGCATTGAATTTATTACGATATTTCATTACTTTACATTTTATGCCAACATTTTATTATTTTTTAATTGAATTAAATCAATACTTATTTAATAAATTTAACATTTATTTAGAATTGAAATGATTTATAAGATATCATTAAGAAACCATAATTTAATTATTAATTCATTTATTTGATTTGAAAAGCGTTTATTGAATTAAAATCAACTAAAATGAACCCAATTTATGATTATAAGCAATTGGTATATAAGTTAGAGTAGTATGGTTTAAATGTTAATTGTTTTCAAGTCATGTTCAATTATAGTTTAAATTTTTCGTCTTATAAGTTATAACTAACTATAGTTGTATTGATTGAAAAATTAATGCATAATTTAAGTTATTAATCGAGTGATAACTTTAAAGACTCGTCAAAACATTTGCCATTTGTTGTATCATTTGATGCAAATTGGGTTTTGTTTGTTGTGTTTTATGCCGTTTTGATGCCATTAATGTCCAAAACATGTCTATTATGTGTTTGTCTTATTAGTGATGCACTGATGGGCGCATCCATTTCAGGCATTTAGAAAATAATGTCTTTATTATTATTGAGATAATGAATAGATATCTCATTAAAGAAGATGCCATTCATTTGCATTGACTGATAGCGTCTTTCTCTCCCCTCCTCTCACTCTCCCATTTGTATTCATTTGTCAATTTTGATACTTATATTAGCATTAATTTTTAGTTTGTCGTCGTTTGCAGACTATTATCATGAATAATAACTTTTATCCAAATTATTTGACTTTTTTGTATTTTTAATAAAATTTATGAAAACTATTTTTTTCATTTTTTTCACAATCTTTTCTTTTTAACGCTTTTCTTACTATAAATAACAGTATTTTTCGCACATTTGAATGAATGAATGCATGCATTGAATATCATTTGACACTATTTTGTGATTTACTTATATTTTATATATGAAAAATTCTTCACAATCTTTACTCATAAAATCTTTTTGAGATAATTTAAACGCTCCGATAGTTTCTCTTTACACAAGTCTTTTGTCAATTCTTCTTAACTCACAAAAACATTATTCTTGTTTGAAATCATAAGCCATTATTTTATCTATTTTTCGATCACTGAAACCTGTGTTTGACTTTCAACTGAAAATATTTTTTAATTAATTTGTATTTTCCGATAAATTTTAATTAAGAATCTCTTGTTTGAAATAATATGTTTGTAAAATTGTCTTTAAAAACCTCAGTCTCTAAACATGTGTCCAAAAATATAATCAATGTTTGTTTTTTAAACCAATTTTAATAAGAAAATTGTGTAAAAATCTATATATAATGTAAATATTTTTTCATTTCTTTGCCATATTTCTGTTTTTGGCGGTAGAATAACTTCTTATGCATTAATTGATCCATATTTTGAATTTTCTATTTTCTTAATCAATAGTAAACGAAATGAAGTTTGATATGAAATATAACTTAGGAATCAGTTTTTAGTTTTATTTCAATCAAATGTCTACAAATAAAACAACAAATCAAAACTTTATGGTTAACTATTGTTTTAAAAATGCAAAATCAATGAAATTCTACAATTTTGATTAAAATCATAGAAAATATTTATAGTTATGTTATTTACTTTTCATCCAAATTCTGGGTTTATTTTCTAAAATGTCAGTAAAATTTCGCTTTGAATGGAAATTGATTTTTCTCAAACACATGTTTTATATGTCTTATAATGCAATACATAGTGATTGAACATCGATTGAAATTCATAACAAATAATTTTTATGTTTACTTCAAATACTAATGTTATATTCCATACGGTATACAATCTATTCAAATAAATTCCGGATAAAAATTTATATAAATATATATATATTTATGAAAACAGATATTCAAGGAATAAATTTTTGTCGCTATTCAATACAATCAGTGAAAATATGATTTCAATTCCGGATTTAATACAAGCAATGCTGACAATTATGATCATTTGTATCGTTAAATGCTTATTCTTAGCCCCAAAACATTTGACAATCAAATGTATGCCAAACTAAAGCCAGTGTTTGAGTCTTTTGCCCGAAAAACTCTTCTTAAGAATTACTGATTACTAACTATTCGTCTCGTATTGTATTCACAATTCACATGCATTTCATTCTCATTCATAAGCGTAGGCCTAAGGCGTCAAATGAAAACCGTTTGAATACAACATTTGAGTCCAGAATTGAGTGGAGAATTGCTTTTTGTTGAGTGAATCCCATTTCGCGTCTAATATAATAACTGAAGCAGAAATCGCTCATAAAAACAACTTTTGAAGTCTTTTCTTTTATTTCTCGTTATTTTGAAAAACTCAAAAGTACTGCACGTTTAGTACTTAAGCAAAACATTTCAAACATAACTGGTATTAAATGCTTTCAATATGAGTGTAGAGCCAATACATCAGCTATTGATGTGAAAGAAGATATATATTAGTTACAAATCGATCCAAAATATATTATATAACTTATAGTGCAGTGGTTTTTGAGAGCAAAAAAATTTCAATACAATTCTTGGTTTTTGATGAAAGAGTCGATAAAAAAGATAATAATGCAAAAACAAACACTCATTCGTGTGGTTTTGATTGACATTAAATAAATTCTTAGACATTTTATGTTAGAATTTTATTCAATATGATTGTTGTTTCAATTCCCAGACTCCCGGAGCTTATTAGCGGAGCTCGAAATGAATGAAGAGGCGATGCCGTCGATCAAGGCTTCTGTGACGGCCACAAGAGAGCCATACAATAAGCCGATGCCATCCGCTTATTGCGCCCCATATTCTGGTACTGTTTGTCGGCGTTTTATTCCCACCAATTCGTTGGTGTTCTTCAATCTAACCACCGATGACTTCGAAGTTCACATACCGTTGAACGAAATGATTGCTCAAAATCTGTGGACAGAACTGATATCATCGCTTCAGGAGCCGTGTCGTAATGCGGCCGAAACCCTGTTTTGCAGCTATGCTTTCCCGGAGTGTCACTACACACAGGGAGAGCCCGTTAGCAAACCCTTGTGTCGCGAAGACTGCATAGCCGTCAGGGAATCGCTGTGCAATCGCGAGTGGGCTCTACTCGAAGACAACAAACAAAAGGGCATTTTCTTCAAATCTCGCGGACACTTCCGACTCCCGGACTGCGAACAGTTGCCGAGTCATGCGAACCGTACGGACCCGCCCTGTTCTCACGCCAGTCTCACTCTCCTCCAGACAGATCAGGTCACCTATGATTGCGTCAGAGGTCGCGGACGCTATTATCAGGGTTTGGTGAATGTGACCAAAGAAGGCATTCCCTGCCAACGCTGGGACACTCAAGTGCCTCACACTCACAATAGGCCTCCCTTTGTGTTCCCAGAGATTTGGAATTCAGATAACTATTGCCGAAATGCGGGCGGAGAAGAACCACATCCATGGTATGCCTCCCCTTATACAGTATAATCAATACATTATTTGTATAACACTGTGTCTTATGAATGAACAGGTGCTACACATCTGACCCGATCGTCCGTTGGCAACACTGTCACATCCCTTCTTGCGGTAACTATTTGTTCGCCAAATAAACTGCTTATTCATGCGAACAATCGAAACAATTTCTGAGTTTTATTTTAAAATACAATTTTATAATTGAATGCTATTTTAGACTCAGAAGAGATGGCAAACAACGAGACCATTGATCCGACACTAATCGAGATCTTTTCCACTCCACTCCAGTCTAGTTTTAATCCGCCATTAATTCTCATATTGAGCTCAATTGTTGTGTTAATCTTCGGCTGCCTTTTGGTTATAATACTAACTGTTTGTCGCCTTTCATATAAACACCGGAGACGAGGCTATAACGCAGCCCTCACTACAGATGTCGAGATAGACCTAAACAAACTTCCCTCAAATTTTGCTTATCATTCAACTTCTGTCAAATTGAATCCCAAATTAGAAGCTCTCGAATATCCACGAAATGATATCATCTATATTAGAGACATCGGTTCCGGAGCTTTCGGACGAGTCTTTATGGTCTGTATATTACTTATCATTCAACTTCTGTCAAATTGAATCCCAAATTAGAAGCTCTCGAATATCCACGAAATGATATCATCTATATTAGAGACATCGGTTCCGGAGCTTTCGGACGAGTCTTTATGGTCTGTATATTGTATTGTATTATATTAGCACTCAATTCGTTTCATACATCGCTTATACACTTTTAATTCAATTAATTGCTTTTTCACATTTAATTATTTATATTTCGGCCCTTTTGTTGTCAGTAATTAAATTGTATAGTAATTGGGTTTAAAGTTTTTAAGCTAATGAAATGCACAAATATTCATTTCTTTGCATAAATTAAAAGGCGTTTAGTTTCTATTATATTGTAAATTGATTTATTAACAACTATTTTGTGAGGGTTATTGACTCTGGCCGAGCCAAAATGTGACGGTTTGTGTGTGTTGACAGTGGGAATGGTCGTCAACGGTGGGGTCTATCGCCAGATTCGAGGAGGTGAGGGTGTGTGTGGGTGAGCTCGAATCGGGAGACGGACTTATTGACGGTATTGTAGGCCTAAATCTGGAGGACGACAAGGTCTTACCGTTGAATGTGGAGGTGAGTGGATACGAGTGCAGTCAGTGGTGGACGAGGAGTGGCCACTTTGTGGTCGCGACGGATACTCAGGTGGTGTACGGCGTGAATGTGGTGATTGGCGCTACTTTATAGCGACGGTGAATGCTTTGTGTGAGTGGCGCTACTTTTTAGTAGTTGTGAATGAAAAACTCAATTATTTGGGGCGAACGACTGAATTAACCGCTGGTCAACTTTCGAGTGGAATGGACAGTGAAAAGCCGGTAGAACTTTGTGGTCAATGCCTGGGCAGACTCGTGAATACGGTCAATGATATTGCAGACACACGCAGAGTAGCAGAATGCGGTCGATGGTCTCAACAGAGCCGACTCGCGTTTGAAAATAGTGAGTGAGAGTGAGTGAATGAAAGTGACAGCGTTTTGAATTGAATTGGTTTTTATTTGTATTGCATGACTGAACTGAGTTTTGAATGAAAATATACAGTATGTCTTAAATGCAGACATATTTTGGTGTGTGAGTTTGCATGGGTTTTGGGTGACAATTGGTGGGTGAATGGGTTATGTGTGGCGCGAGATTTTGGTGGCAAAATGTGTATAATGTTTTATATAATTAAGTTATGTGTATAATTATAATTACAATTAAAATTACATATGGTTAAACTATAAAAAACATATTCATTTTGTTGCGTTGAATTGAGTGGTGAAATGCGTTGAAATGAGTTGTTTTCATGGGAAGTGATGCCTNTCAAGTCGTTTGGAAGGTATTTTCACAATTCTATGTAAATGACTTGATAGGAAGGCCACATATATATCATTTCTACCAATAAATACATTATCACATAACTTTAACCATCATTTTTCTTATACACCAAATCTTCATCAAATGTTTTATTTCTTAAATCTCTTAACGATTGCATCAATAAATTATGGAAAATATTTACAAATTTATGTTTTCAAAAATACCAATTTCCATAATTTTAGATTACATTAAAACAAATGACACTTTTATTAATAACACAATTAATATATAATTAATTCGGTAAAAACTATATGAATTGGTTTTGCATTAATTGTTTTATAAAAATCCATTCTTTCTTATGAAACCAAAGAATATAACTTTAAATGAATAAAAACTTTATGTTAAATGAAGTGAAATTGAAGTCAAAATAAGTCACTAAAGAGGGAATAAAATGTGAAATGTTTATAATTCAATACTTTATTGATTGATATTTATATTAAATTCCAGTAATAATTAATTGGAATAACATTTATATATATTATAATCATTTGACTGCTTTACAGACAAACACTACAGTAAACTAAACTTTAACTAAATGTAATTTAACTAAATTAATTTGTAAATTATATTATTATATAACTATAATTTTAAATATGTATTATAAAAATTGTAAAAATAAAACTTTAAATAAAATTCTGTAAGATTGCACACAACCAATAGTTCATTTATTTAGATCTAGTTCATTTATATTATTTATTTAAATTATTTAACAATTTATGTAATAAAAAGATGTAATAAAAACATTTTGCCATAAATTTAAAAATTCTTGTTTTTAATAACAGATTTGAATATCTATTAAATTATGACAATTTTTAAAATATTGGTCTGAGTTTTGGATGGATTACACATATTTGGTAAATTTAAATCACAAACTAATTGATTGTGTGTTATCTTTAAACGTAAAAATTGTATATAAAAACATAATGTAATGCTTTGTGTTTATAATAAAAGTTTGCATTTTATTTACAATAAAATGTCGATTCAGTAGAAAACAATGTGAAATACATTAGAAAATTCATTAAATTACTAAAATATTCAACAAATTTTGTGTTATTTACCATAATTTTTAGGGAAAGTGCTTGTCTTATAAAGTGAACAAAAAACTCCTGCAACTCATAAGTCTTTAATTTATTCCTATAATACTTATCACAACTTCCATCAAAACATAATTTATATTTGTTTTATTTCGCAACACAAACTTAATTATAATATTTTTTATTCATTTAATTAAAACCACTTTAAAAAATAAAACTTTTGGTTTAAAACCTATAGAAAATATATAAAACAAACATAAAATTAAAGCTTCATTTGATATCCATCTAAGAATTGTGTGTATTCTGTGTTTTTGTTGGGAAGAGTACTCGTATTGAGAGTAACATTACTTATCTTTTTGGACCACTCCATGAATATAGAGCTGATTCTGCTGTTGAGTGGAGTGGCGTTCAATTCATTGTCCACCTCTGGTGTAGTGACAGGACTGTTGTCGACGACGGGTAGGTTTGTATTGATTTGTACTTTGGATTTAATCACTCGCATCGCACAGTGAACTCGAAAGTGAACTATGGTTTCGAGTAAATACCCGGTGTAGTCATTTCGGGCTCTGTTCAGCCAAACCCGGGCTTCGCATAAATCATCGATTGATAGATAAGTTAATCCCAATTCCATCGCCGAATGCGGTGACAAAAAGGTGTCAAATTTGATCCGTTTCTCACTAATCATAATATATATAATATAGTTATTTAGCATTCAATCCCTTATACGCACAACAAATCAAATGGCATACCATTCAAGCACTTCTTTGAAGCACTGCTGGGCCTAAAAATATCAATTAATTAATACAAATGAAGTGCACAAAGTGTATGAACGAGACATACCTGTAAGGGGTAGCCTAAGAAACGGAAGCACATTCCTCTTAACAACATAATTAAGCCATAATTATCAAGATTTCGGTCCTCGAAATCTATGGCAAACAATAATTTGTTCAATTAATTTGTTTCATTCACTGGTTTTAAATAAATAAAAATAGTTTTTTGCCAACTTTTTTAAACTTAAAAATAATGCACAATTTACAAAATATTAAATCATTAAGCTACTAATTATTCTTTACAATATACTCTAAAGGCATAGAATTTAAAATATCGACACCACTACTTAGCAAAGCAATAAGTAGCTATAATATAAGCAAAGTACTATATAAATTCAAGAATTTTAAATAGCACTTATAGAGATCCTAAAAATATAATCATTAATCATAGAATTAGTATTACGCATAAGAATTGTATTACTCCCATAGGCTTAACATTAGAATATAGTAATACTGTATAATTTTTATGTTGAATTGTACTAAAAATAGAAATATTTAATCTATTACTATATTAAATATAATTAGGAAATGTGATTATTGGTAATCATAATTGTATACTTTTAAGAAAATCAATACAAACAATTATGCAGTAGTTTTGGCTGAGAGATAATCATGCACAATATCAACTCATCAATTATAAATAATGATTAGTTTCACAAATGTGTCAAAGTTTTCCCTATAATTAAATTTATGGATTGTGTTTTTCATTTAGAAATTTAAGCCTAACTTATATTTCAATCACTGAAATGCACTCACATTTGAAATTTAAAGAAACGATTCAATTTGCATCTCAGGTGCCTTTAAATACACTTTCAATACATACTATATTTAATCGATTGCTATAAATACAAACGATTGTATCTATGATTTCCGCAAAATTATAATAAATTTAGTTATTATTAGTTTTCTATTTTGATAATAGTTTGGATTTAGGATAATATATTCACATCAATTTTAATATGCATTGAAAAAATTGTAAGCATTTCTTTAAAAAACTTAATATTTAGCAAATATTTTGGTTAATAGCTTTCAATTTGAAAATATTTAGAAATGGCAAAATTTGATGTAAAAATAGGTCATATAAACAAACCTTTATCGTCTTTGTGTTCATCCAAAGCCTTATCAATCCTTTCTAATATAGGAGTCAATAGTTTTGGTGAATTTCCGATCGCAGCGAATATATTCCATATATACAAAAATTCCTGTTTTCAAGAATTAATTATTTGTAATATAAATACAATATATTCTATGTTTAATACATACTAAAGCAGGCAATAAAAGTGTATTGTTTTGAGCGAAATATTTCTCGGACTGAGTGATGGCAAACTTTTCCGCCGGAACTGTTTTGCCCGCATATCTAATCTTCAATTTGGGTACAGTTCTTGTCGTCCAAAATAATATATATAAACACTTATTATAACAATAGATAAAATGTCAAACAATGGAAAGTTACCTCAATAGATCTTCAATTTGATCATTGAGTTGGTACTGCTTTTCTTCAATCATAATCATGTATAGGAAAGTGGCGTATTGGTAGGTATATGTCCCTGGTGACCATTTGCACTGTCGCCGCAATATATCCGCATATTTGGCTGAGTTATGCCAATCGCACCGAACACTAGTCAATACTACACTGTATTTACTGAATATATTTATGGCTAAACTTACGAATGACACCACAATAGCTCCCAATAGCAGATATTGTGGAATTGTTTCCATTCGTCTTGAATTTCAATGCATTTCTTGAAATTTTTCACTGCCTTTTGGTTTAGATATAATAATAATAATTGTAATAATAATAAACCAATAAATTCATAAAACTAAACGATTTATCTAAATATATAGCAAACCTCATCAATGTTTCCTCTTAGCTGTTCCAGTCTTCCCAGGAATAAGAGGAAGAATGCGCTCTAAATATATTGATAATATCAGAATCAGGCAAACAATATGTGCAAATTGTATGACATATAACAGAATACATACATTTGGATATACTTTTAAACAATAATCCAATAAATTTTCGACACAATCCAGATCTCCTTCTCCTAAACCTATTAATTAAGAAAATATTTTTATATATTAATTTGTGATAACATAACATAGAAAATTTTATATTAATATTAAAGTATGGGTTATATTATCAAACAAATCACATTATTAAAAGTAAAATATTATAGATATAATAAAATGTTTTAATTTACCAAAAATGTGTTCAATGTATGTTTGATAGACAAGCATAATAAGGGCAGCCAATGGACATCTGAGGCCATCAGTCATTTGTGTTGACTGCTCTAATTCGGCAAACCCTTGAGCCCTATCACCAGAAAAGCCCACAAATTCAAGTAATTTCAGCACTTTTGATGGCATGTGTGAAATCATCTAAAAGTAATTAAAATACTGATCAATACTGAAATATTTGTACTATTATTTAAATTATGTCAAAACTCATTAAACATTCACTTATTTCTATGACTTAATTAAAGAAAAATAACTGCAAAATAGAGAACAAACCAAATTGAAAGTTCCAATTCCCATACGAACGCCACTTTCAAAATGCATTCTGGTCGTCTCACTTTGCCATTCGGTTCGCGTATTCAATATATACATGCATTCCCTATAAAAACAAAAGCGTTAATAAAGTTTTGCCGAATAAAAGGGTATAGATATAAAAGATGGGATAAGAGATGAGTGCATCACTTGTATGATTGATAACAGGTGCGAATACGAAAGGCTCCCTTAACCAGATTTATTAAATTCTGGTCCTCAAGGAATGTAAGCAATGCAGTCATTAGAAGCGCCTCTGCATAACACAACTCGGCGTGAATTTCCTCTGTTTTGGACAAAAATGTGCGCTTTTTGTTAGAGTAATGAGAGACAGATAAGAGTTTTATATACTGTTAATTACCGTCACTATAATAGTTGTAATTTGGACGCCAAACAACTCGAGTAACACTCGATCTTCTCTTTTGATAACAGATATCAATACAGTTTCGTAACGCATCCATCGCTTTCTGGATCTCAACCTTCAAAACAGTTCAATAGTTATTTTTGATCCAAAAATTTAAGTTAATTATTAGAGTATAAATGTGTGTTAATTGAGTGCATTTGTAATTATAGTTAAATTCTGATATATATTTATTGTTGAATCAAATGAGAGGAATATATAGTAAAGTACCCCTTTTCCTGACGGCTCTCATTATATCTCATATAATTTATTATATGACAAAAAACTACAGAATTAAACAATTGAACGAATGTTGAGAACATTTGCGTTGATTTAATCATACATTACATTAAACATTAAACAAATACAGAGAATAAATTAAATTTGCTATTAAAAAATAAATGCCTATAAAAGTAAAAGCAAAACAAATGATATAATTAGTGGAGAACTCACTCTTTCTAATGTGAGGCATCCCTTTAGGAAACTTAGGCATCCCTTTCCGAGCGCATGATATAGACTCTGATGAGCCCTAAATTCAAAATATTTGTCATGTTTTAAAAAATCATTAATATTTATAAATTGTATTTTATTTAAGTATTGAGTGGAAAGAGAAAAGAAAGAGATTTAAGAGCTATTTTGTTAGCACATAGAGTTGTGTTCACTACAGTACTGATAATCATGTAAGCTATAAATTACTACACTTTCCAATACATTATTGAACATGTTAATTTATGCCATTTTCCCGCAATGTGAACAAAGTTATGTTTTGTTGTATTAAATTTTATAATATAACAGTAAGAAAAAGTAATATTTTACAGCTTTTGTATAATATAACAGAATTTATTAGAAAAGATATAACTAATAACTAATATATCATAAAATCATCAATGCTTTGACATGTGGGAAATGCAAATTCTATAAAATGTTAAAACATTGTTCTGGTAATGCATTTTTGTGTAATTAAATGTCTTATTCAAAACTACTTAAAAAGTAAGAATTTATTGATTTTCAATATTGAATTTTGTATAAATGGTTAAAATTTAACATATTATTAAAGCGATAGCCGGAAATTATGTGAAAACAATACAAAAATGAGTTGCAAACCATTTATCACATAAATCCAATGCTTCATGGAATCGATTGTTAAGAGCCATTGCCAATAGATTTACCACTTCCTCCAGTGATGTCTCCAAATCTGGAGGATTTGAATCCATTCTGAATTGTAGGGCATTTCAATGCATTAATACACTAATCAAATACTGTAAAAAATAATTGCAAAAAGAGAGTTGAAATTAAGCCAACTTCGATATATCTGCCGTACAGTCCGTCCAAACTTCCGAGTCCTGCAAATAAATTCGTTATATTATTCTTTGCGTTCACTTCTTATGAATTTATTATATATTTTACAATATATTCAGTCAATTTCTGACACTT
>CAJPIZ010003308.1:0-11997 GCA_905368565.1 Medioppia subpectinata
TTACGAGACCACCAAAATACTTTGAGTAATTAATCTTTGATAAGACTCTCTCTCTCTCTCTCTCTCTCTCTCTCTAACACTCGTTATAATGAAGAGATTTACTGTTTATACACTGATATGAGAGTAATTTAATTCATTGCTAGACTATAGCATTTGATTACCCGATAGTATACTCTATATAAGTTAGTTATAACTTATAATAACTTATGTTTATAATGAGAAAGAAAGATAGAGAGAGAGAGAGAGAGAGAGAGAGAGAGTCTTATCAGAGATTAATTACTCAAAGTATTTTGTACTAAATTAAGTGATATTTTTTTTGCGTGCGTTTAGAGAGTGCCCATTAAATATGCGCCCAATTATTACTATGTTTAGGTATCTTTCATATATTAATCCTATGGAAAAAGTAGTAAAAATTATAATTTTAAATACTAGTGACAAAAAAACATCAAAATCAAAATAAATATCGCAAAATCCAAATGAAAAGATCCATAGATATAGTGAAGTGAGTGATAGGTAGGAGAGGTTTTGGGTCATCACTAGTTATAATCGGTTGAGTATATAACCAATAAACCACTGCCACTATATATAATCTATTATATAACGGGGTTAGACTGTTTGCCACCCCCTGTAGTATATATACTGAACGCTTGGATTGAATAAGAAATTTATTTTTGTTGTTTAGTTTAAAAATTGTTTCAAACAAAATATTGCAAACTTTTTTATACAATGTTTTAATGCATTGAAAAACTTTTTAAAAAGTTTTAAATAACAGTAAATTGTTTGTGATTTACAGTGAAATTGTTTGTAAAACAACTTAACAGTACAGTCAATACATTAGTATTGTATACACTATGCAAATAAAGTTACTCTCGTGGCTAACGCTAACCACTGTTGCGATTAATGTTGTGTCGGGTTTTAGCACCGGTAGTGTCGCCGACCCTAATGTATACCAAAACGGATATAACAGTCTGAACAGCGGTTACTCCGGAATCACCGGTGTCTACAGTCCACCCCCTATGCAGCAAACCAGAGGGGGTTTACCAACACTGGCCTCCTATAGGGGCTATGGTTACCCAAACCCGCGACAAATGTTCCGTTTCCTACCCATACCGTAAGTATCTGAGTGTTTGCCACTCGTTTTCTGTGAAGTTAATAACAACCATTACTTATATTATAATTGTTTATTAATTTTAATTATGATTATTATGTGTTAATTCATAGGATAGTAAAGAAAGTCACTCACCATCACATTCATCACGTGATCGCACACAAGGGTGTCGTGAAAAGTAAATACAGTAACGCCGGTACGACTATAGGCACCGGTGGTTATGGAGGTAGCGCTGAGACTACCGGTGCGGCCAATGGTCTGGACTTTGATAACAGCGATAAAACGGAAGATAATTATATGAATTTTCATGAATTCAAAAATAATAACACTTTGAGAAGTGATTTCAATGACAACGGCTATAAGAGTTCGTTTGACAAACGGGTCGGTAGTCTAGGGTTGGCCTCTGCGGCATCAGCGCCGGTCAGAATACATACCCAACCGTCGCCTATGTTGGCCCATATGGGAGCCAGTAGTCTAGTGCCCCCTCCCGGTGCTAAACCCGGCGGCGCCTCTCCTATACAGGGCTATATCGGCGATCAAAAGGCAAACTTTCTGTAAGTATACCGTATTTTTTACCATAAAGTTATGTGTTTTGAAAACTATATTTAGGTAATTTATACAATAATTAATTTTGTTTGTTTTTGACTACCAGTCCTGTTGTGATCGGTATTATCGATGACGGCTCGGGTGTGTCTCAGGGCTCGGGCGGCGATTTCTACCCCAATAGCGGCCAATACTCGTCGAGACAAGGATTGCTGGGCCCACACGCGGCGCCCAATAGGAGGCCTTATATACCTTCGGCCGAAACGATTAAACTGTTTGAAGATTTGGCTAAAATGGGCTTTAAATGATCATGGTGATAATTGATAAGCAAATTGATCTGGGTTGTTGATGTTGGTGATGGTCATCATGTTCATTCATGTCCTATGTTATGCACATTTCATTTTGGCATAAAACATAAATCAGTGATTATAATAATTGACATAAATGTTAAATATACATGCTAAATGTATAATGTTAAATATATTACAATTTCTTGTGAAATTAGCAAAATATAAATATTTTTTATTACTTCCAAGGATGTAATTTTAAATCTAGTTAATGTATATTTTTTATGATCTTATTAATAAATATTAATATTATTTTACTTAAATGTGTTATCATAAAAGATAAAGGTAAGAAACCAAAATAATTGCAAATTGTATATCAAGGTAAATCGGTATATAAATCATAAAAACAATATAAATAATAAAAAGCTGAAAATAAAATAGCATACAAAAATACATTTTGAGCATTTATACACGTGATAAGAATGTTGTATTTTCTAAATTACTGTATTCATTATTTTATGAATATATAAATACAAACATTGATTACTTATCTTATACAACTTTTATTTTACATGCTCATTTATTGTTAAATGTAATGTCGATATCGGCAATCTACTATTTATCTATTATTAGTTCGTTTTATGCTAATTAGCAATTAAGATTTTATTAAAGCAAATATTTAAAATATTAGATTAGTTTATTGTTATTAAGCTTATGATGTTATATGAAATAATAATTTGATTTTATTTATAATGTAAATTATGCTAGATTTGCAAAAACAAATTTATATTAATATAAAACTGTTTTTAATATCCAGAAATTAGTATAATTTTAAGCAAGTTAAATATATTAAGTTATCTTCAATTGTAAATTTACAGTTTGTAAAAAACAAATTGACTTGGTTTATTATATTCTGTATATTTTAAACACGTAACAATCTTATGGATGGCAAGTGGTATATGACCATGATCACAATTTCTAAGCGATACTGCTTTAAAATACGTAATGTTTTGATACATTTTAAAAATACATTTATTTAATTAATTTTAATGTTATTTAACTTATGAAAAATATATAATTTATAATTATTTACAATTAATACTTTTAAATTAAAATCATTAATTTACTGCTGACCTAATTGTAAAATGATAAAAGTAAACTGTATAAAATTAAGTTGGGTAAAATATGAAATAAAAATAATTCTCTTCTGAACACTAACTCCATTTATATTTTCTTGTGTGTTAATTATAAATATAAAAATAATAGAGTTAGTGATTGTTTACAGTTTGTATTGTTTATAAAGATGCAAAATTAATGGCTTAATATAAGTTGTATATAACATCATATGCAATAACAACGGCTATAAGTCGACGAACCGATGATCAAACACTGGGTGTCCGCACAGGCGGGCAATGATTGCCATTTGTTTATCCATTTTGTGCTGTATTTTCTGCATTTAATAACTTATAATAAGTGCGTTAGGCATTGATTGAGATTTTAAAAATTGAGTCATTTATTATGAGTATTAAGAATTAAATATTAAAGAAATATTATTAATTTAAAAAAATATATTGTAAATACATTAGTTTTATAATTATAATTACAAACAATTATTATAATTTATTAATATTTCATTGTTATAAAAAATATTAATTAATGTAACATCATTGATATAATTAAGTTTAAATAATAATTATGTTTATTGTTAATCAGGAATATAATTCAATCTAACGTCAAAATTAAATGCACTAATGCAAGAACAATAAGCATAATCAGTACAATTTGTTACCAATTATAGTCAACTATACATGTGTGTACTTTTGTATTAAATTGTGTTAAATATTGCGTTTTGATTACAGAATTTGTTGAGATTTAAGTGAATACCCTTTGTGTTAAATGTGTTTGTAATGCAAGATTTTAATTTTAATTAAAGGAATACATTATTTTGCCTGACTTTGTTTAAAAATTTACAGTACAAACACCAATGATCCGATCTTTATGAAACTTGGTTTTTGGTGCCTAGAAATGTTACCCTAAATTATAAAATTAATTTTACATTTATTACTCTACTGTATCTATCCAAAGACTAAGACTTATCGATTGAGCCAATATTTAATACAGTATTGTTCCCAAATTGCGATCAATAAAAAACAATTACTGTTATGTTTTATAGTTGTTTTAAGGCGTAAATCCCTTATAAATTATTACATTATTTTAATCATAATATTTTAATTATAATTATAATAAATATGAAATTGTTTATATTAAAAAATAAATTCTAATCAAATAATACAATTAGATATTGATATAAATATACGTATATTATATTTATATTATGTGTGTAAGAATAATAATTTCATTTTATAATGCAATACCATTTGTATGATATTAGTAAATAATAAGAATTTAGAATATATATAGTTTACTTCTAGTTTAGCACCAGGTTACTTATTAACAACAATGTTGATTTTTAAAGTATTCAAAGAAATTTTATTAAATACATTACTATTGTGTGGATTTCTATACCAAACCTATGAAATCAGTTTAATATACTTTTCATACGAAACCACAACTAATGTCAAGTTTAACTATGACTTCACTTTACCGGCCATTACTATATGCATGGATAGCGAGCACCTGATACGATCTAAAGTAAAACCAAAATATTATAACAAGCATGGTAAATATGACTCAATGATATTTACCAAGCAATCCATAAAGGACCAAATGGACCAACTCGTAGATTTTGCTCATGTATTCAAATGTGAAGTCTATAATAACAATTATTTGCATAATTGCAGTTCAATAGCGCCGTATCGCCGATCCATGTTATTTAATAGCACCACTTTATGCGTAACATTTTTGTCTCAATTGCCGAGTGAATCAGATACGCGTTTTGCTGTAATAGAAAGTGATGGCATTATTCACAACGCGGTATTTATGCTAGAAATTGCCAATAAATCATGGACCGAGTTCTTAAAGGTGCGCGTGCACTCACGCCACGAAAGGCAACGGGTGTATAATCGCCCAAATGATTTGTCAATGTACACAAGTTATGCAAACTATTTACTAATCACTTACCGCCAATTTATTGTGAAATCAAATTACATGTTAAACAGTAATAAATGTTTTGCGAGCCAAACACGCCATGAGTGCGAAATACAATGCCTGGTACAAAAATTTAACAGACAATACGGCCTATATCCCTATGAAGTATCAAAATATGACGATGATAAATTTGAAAATTTTAAACATGTAACCGAAATAAAAAATTATTATGGATCTTATGACAATTTTAAATTAATTTGCGAACGTGAATGCAATAACAAAATAGAATGTATACAAGACTTTTATATTAGTCAGTATAAAACTACTCTAAATACAGATTTTATAATTAAAGATAAAATTACGATTTACTTGACATTACCCATCGAACCTAAGTTAATATACGATATATCATATAAAATGTCATTTGAAGAGTATCTGGCATTTATTGGATCACTTCTTGGCCTATGGTTTGGTTTTTCGGTCCTTTTGTTCACTAATGTATTCATACAATTGTTTATTAAATACAAAACTTTTATCTACAAAAATCAAGTTATTAATAATCCACAGAACGTAACACTTTTTAATATAACAAATAATGTGAATTCAATACAAACGAGAGTTTCGCGTCCCATAACTCGACGCATCGATTAAAAATCTTTAATGTTAAATACACACCGAAATAAATGCATGAATAAATTGGCACATTTGCAATACTGCAATAATAAATCAATGAACAATATTAATTCTATGGCTAATGTATTTTTTATTTGAAATAGGTTTCATCTATAAATAATATTTTATTATTGTGTATTTTATAAAACAAAGTGATCACCACATTATTTTAAAGTTCATCATTAATATAAAATACTTAATCTTCGGGTAAAGACTAAAGCGTTAAATCCATATTATGGTAAAATATTTTAGCATGGTAAAACATGGTATAAAATATACATGACGATTACTTACAATCATATAGATTTACAATATAATTTAGATTTCAATGACAACGGCTATAAGAGTTCGTTTGACAAACGGGTCGGTAGTCTAGGGTTGGCCTCAGCTGCGTCAGCACCGGTCAAAATACATACCCAACCGTCGCCTATGTTGGCCCATATGGGGGCCAGTAGTCTAGTGCCGCCTCCCGGGGCTAAACCCGGCGGCGTCTCTCCTATACAGGGCTATTATGGCAATCAAAAGGCAAACTTTCTGTAAGTATACTGTATTTTCTACCATAAAGTTATGTGTTTTAAAAACATAATTTTTTACCAAGATAAATTTATTTTGTTTTTATTCCCTACCAGTCCTGTTGTGATCGGTATTATCGATGACGGCTCGGGTGTGTCTCAGGGCTTGGGCGGCGAGTTTTACCCCAATAGCGGCCAATACTCGTCGAGACAGGGATTGCTGGGCCCACACGCGGCGCCCAATAGGAGGCCTTATATACCTTCGGCCGAAACGATTAAACTGTTTGAAGATTTGGCTAAAATGGGCTTTAAATGATCATGGTGATAATTGATCAACAAGATGATCTGGGTTGTTTTTGTTTGTGATGGTTATCACGTTCACTCATGTCTTACGTATTACACATTTCATTCTGCCATAAAATATAAATCAGTGATTATAGTAATTGACATAAATGTTAAATAAAGTATTACATTGTACAGTATGTTAAGTAAAGTGCTTTATATATATTTTATTTGTAATCTATACAATTTCTTATATAATTAACTAGAAGAAAAATTTCTCTATGATTTCAAAAAATGTAGCTTTAATATAATTAATGTATATTTAAAACAATATTTTACAAATAAATATTAATATTATTTCACTTTCATATGTGGTTTGAAAATGTCGATAAAGGTAAGAGATTAAAATAATAATAGATTGTATAGCAATGTAACATTTTATTTATAATGTAAATTATGCTAGATTTACAAAGAAATGGACATTAATATTAAAAGTTAAATTTTTATGTTAGTTAAAGTTAAATTACAGTTTGTAAAAACAAATTAACATGTTTTATTTGCTATATATTTTTTAAAACATAACAATCTTATCAATGAAAATTGGTATATGACCATGATCACAATTTCCAAGCGATACTGCTTTTTAAATACGTAAAGTTTTGATACATTTTACCAATACATTTATTTCATTAATTTTAATGTTATTTAACTTATAAAAAAGATATAATCTATAATTATTGACAATTATACTCTTTAAATTAAAATCATTAGTTTATTGCTAATCTAATTGTAACATGATGAACATAAACTGTTTAAAATTAAACTGGTTCAAATTTGAAATAAAATTAAGTGGCAATGGTGCACTCTTACCAAATAAACATTGTTTTGTGTTAATTATAAATATTATAATAATTGAGTTATTGATTGTTTACAGTTTGTATTGTTTATATAAAAATGCAAAATTAATTGTTAAAATAAGTTGTATATCACATTTTATACAATGACAACTAGTATTATCTGCGGCCTCAGTATCGTTCAAAATACATACCTAACCATCCCCTGTGTTGGCTCACATGCGTTGAGTTAAATGTGCGTTTGTAATTCAAGATTACAATTTAATTAATGTAGCTTGTAATTAAAATTATCGTTATTTTATTAAATATTTAATTAACATTTTGTTATTATAATGTTATTATTAATGTTATGGGATTTAAACAATATTCTTTTATGCTTGCCTATTAAATATTACAAATCGATATTAATATTTAATTAATATTTTATTTTATTGCTGCTAGTTTAATTAATTTATTAAGTTTTAACGTGTTAATTACGGAATGTATATGTTATATCATTTTTAAAAGATTAAAAAATAAATACTTTATTTAACTATTGGCTGATGCTCTTGTTCACCAAAAAAGAAATATTTTCTGATTTATGTACACATAATGATAAAATGTAAATTACTAGTTTACAGTTTGTAGTGTTTTTAAAAAAATTATAAAGTTATATTTTATATCACATGACTTATGAATACCAATCATTATTTTATGAAAATTAATTGATTGTTGCAATAATTAAAACCCAATAACCATTCACTGAGTCCGGCGTTTATGAGTGATGACACGTATTGACCGCTTGTATGCCATTGCGTGCGATCTCATCGATACAGTCGACGAACCGGTGATCAAACACTGGGTGTCCGCACAGGCGGGCAATGATTGCCATTTGTTGGTCCACTTTATGCTATATTTTCTGCATTCAATAACTTATAATGAGTTATTCAATCACTGAATGAGATTTTAAAAATTGAATTGTCATTTATTATAAGTACAGGATTTAGAATTAAATATTGAATAAATATGATTAATATTTGAAAAATATTGTTAATACATTATTGGTGTGCTTTTAATGAATTGTAACTTTTAAAAATTGTATTATTTAAATAAAATTAATTAAAAGTTTTGAATAAAACGAATTATTCTTTACACATAAAAAACAAAATATCATTTGTTTTTGTTCTTACAACATTAACCTTATTATACATAGAAAATACATAAGCTTTAGAACTAACATTATTAAACGATATATTACTGCAACCTATGCCAATTAAAACAAGATTTATATAACACTTACAGCACTCATAGGCTGTTGTGGTAATTGATTGACGCGTCGAGTTATGGGACGCGAAACTCTCGTTTGCATTGAATTACCACTAATTGAATGAATATTATTTGTTATATTAAGTGCAATGTTAGGTATAATAGATGTAGTCTTAATTTTAATGACCGGTCGTTTGAATATAATGGTTTTGTATTTAATAAACAATTGTATGAATAGATTAGTGAACATAAGTACAGATACACCAAACCATAGGCCAAGAAGTGATCCAATGAATGCCAAATACTCTTCGAATGACATTTTTAATGATATTTCGTATATTATATTAGGTTCTATGGGTATAGTCATGATAATGCTAACTATATCTTTCCACAGGTCAGTTGTCATTTTGGCAGTTTTGTATTGACTGATATAATAGTCTTTTATACATTCAATTTTATTGTTGCATTCTTGTTTGCATATTAATCTGAAATTTATCATCAAATCATAATAATTTTCTAGTTGGTTATTAACATGATTGAGATTTTTAAATACATCATCGTTATATTGTAATATACTATATGGAAATTGTCCATGTTGTCGATCAAATTCCCGTATCACACATTTCATTTCGCATTCATGACGTGTTTCGCTCGCAAAACATTTATCGCTGTTTAACATGTAATTTAATTTGACAATAAATTTGCGGTAAGAGATTATTATATGATTTGTATTATTTGTGTCAATCGACAAATAACCAGGGCGACGGTCGATCCGTTGCCGTTCGTGGCGTGAATGCACATGAACATTTAGATACTCGGCCAATGATTTATTGAAAATTTGCAACATAAAGGCCGCATTTGTAATAATGTGATTACTTGGTTTAACTGCATAGCGCGTATCCGACTCACCCGTCCATTGAGACAAAAAGGTTACGCTTAAAGTTTCACTGTTATAAGACAGGGACCGGCGATACGGCGCTATAGAACTGCAATTATACTCTTCGTTTTGATCAAAAACATAACATTCATATACATGATCAAAGTTTACAAGTTGGTCCATTTGGTCCTTTATGGATTTGATGGTGAATATTTTTGAATCAGAATCACCATCTTGCATTAATTCAGACCGTATCAAGTGCTTAGTATTTAAGAATATAGTGAGAGCCGGTAAAGTAAATTCATAGCTAAACTTAACATTAGTTGTGGTTTCGTATGAAAAGTATATTAAACTTATTTCATAGGTTTGGTATAGAAATCCACTCAATAGTAATATATTTAGCAAAATTTCTTTAAATACTGTAATGGTTAACATTGTTATTGCGAAGTTACCCGGTGTTAAACTGAAATGAATTATATTTTGGAAACAATATATTGCTTAAATTTTTATTATTTGATAATGTAATGCAATTGTTATTGCATTTCAATATGAAATTATTATTCATACACCCATTGTATAAACATAATATACGTATATTAATACCAAACCTAATTGAATTATTTAATTAACATAATTTAATACACGACAAATAAAGAATTTAATAATTATTATTATTTTGATTAAAATATTGTAATATTTTTGTATTACATTTACGCCCTATAAACAAATATAAAACACATAACAATTGATTTTTATTGAGTGCAATACATCTGTTTTCTATACTGTATAAAAGTGAAATTTCCCGGCATATCAGTTAGTGATACGGAAGTAAAACCATCACAAATTATTATACCATAAGTGTCGATGCATTTTACTACTGGTTATTGTGAAGTTCATAACTTAAAAATACTTAAGTTACAGTATAATTGTATATTAATTTTAATAATTAATGATAATTCCATAGCAGGAAGGTCCAAAGACATGTTTTAGGTCAACGTAGATGTTGTACAATCATTATATACTGATATATAAATGTATTAGGGAATATCATGTCGTACATAAATGATAATACAGATTTGCCCGAGTGGGCTTTACTGTTCCATAGGTTAGCCAACAAAAGTAACTCACCATCACATTTCTACATTTCTTATTTCTACATTACTTATCGTATATTATACTTACATCAATAAATAATTAAATTATTTATTAGAATTTATGTATTGACATAAATAATTACATATTTATTATTCTTAAAATATGGTAATAATTTATATATTGTTTATTCGTTAAAACATATATCAAACACAACAACAATTGTTTTTCATTAATTGCAATATTTCACATAATATATACGGTATTGTAAATAATAAATTTTTCATAAATTATTTAAACGGGCTTATTAAAAATAGTAAGAATAAGTTTTACAAGTGTGCCACAAACTCCAAATATAAATTATTTTATAACTATTAGAAATGCACACAAAATGTTGTGATTATATGTTTACAGTCTGTAATTTTACAAAATTAAATTGATTTATTAACATAAATTGATAAAATAAGTTGTTTTAATTATTAAATAGTATGTGTGAATCACAACAGGTATTTTACATATAACTTAAAATAAAATTACCGTTTTAATTATATTTTAAATCTTATTTTAAGTGCTCCTGCTGTGCGAATCTGAAATTGTTTGGACAAGGTTGTTTCCCTCAATCTAACACTAATACAACTACTGACATATCCAACACAAATAATATTCCGATTTTGTTAATAATATCAATAATAATGACATTAATACTAATTGTATCAATTTTGGTTATTTTCTACTTAAAACAAAATAATTATTTCAATTTTTATTATAGAATTTTTGAAAATTAATTCAATTGTTTATTTGCAGATAATTAAAGTGACCATGTACGAAATACATCCTGTTCATTATTATGCGTTATAAGCATAGCAAAATTACTATTTTTATTGTTATTCATAATGAATTATCATTTTAAACTAGGGTAAGAAAATACGTTATGGTCAAAACATAAAATACCATGACTTTTAAAATTAACATTTTTATTGCAGTATTGGTAAATTGGCTATTAATGATGCTAATGAATGACTGCATCAAATAGTATTCAATCCAAAAAACATCCTTTATAAAATTGTTTACAATTTTAAACCAAACTAGTTAAGCATTAAATACTGTAATAAACTACAGTATTGTGCAACTACAGTGTCGTTAATTTAGCAAGTTTATTATTTAGTTCTATAGGCACTATATGTTTATGAAATCTATTTTTTATGATTAATTATATGAAAAACAAAATTGAAATATAACTGTTTGTTAAAATTTATTAACTTGATTACAATGAATTCAATTAGTCCAGAAGTGTATGGTAAGTTGAACCACTCGCAAGTGCAATTTGCGAGTCAAACATTTGACATGGTCAATTCAACAAAAAGGCATTGGTCGGTAATTTCTGGTTCAGATCGTGGTGTAAAACGCATACGGCATGAATGCAACCCCCGGTGGCCAACAGGCGCTTGCATTGCGACAACAGTTGACTTTTGTCGTT
>CAJPIZ010003309.1:0-11997 GCA_905368565.1 Medioppia subpectinata
CATACCATTCCCTATACATTGTCGTACACACAGTACCCATACCTATCCCGGACTCTAATGTGGGTTAACGTGACCCTAATTGTCCACTATATAAGTCTCAGCGACTCAACAATGTTTATGCTTATGTTTGTGTCAGTCCAACACACCATTCACTCGACTATACATACCATGTAGTCCATCAACGGTAACCCATACCTACATCCCGGCGCCCGCCATGTGTGTCTCACATTTTATTGTTTACGTTACATAAAATCAATTGTATTTTTTATAAACTGTGAATTTCTTATAAGTCCTTTATAAATAAAATCAAGTTATTTTTAATACAACTCCACGACTACACACATCATTTGCATCACTATGCATTCACGCCATGCATACCAACCACTCTATGCATACACGCCATGCATACCATTCATCGGGCCATCACTCGGACCACGAGTACACCACTGATTGCCCCCCGAAAGCACGACTGCAATCCATTCATTTATTCCCTAATTCTGAGCATTAGTCCAAAACTAATTCAAACATTAGTCCAAAACTAATTCAAACATTAGTCCAAAACTATTTTCAAACCAAACATTAGTCCAAAACCCTTACATACTATTCCTCAAACTTTCTACCTTTTAATTCACTATTATATTCTATGTTTGTATATTAAATATAAATTACAATCAATTAATGATAATCTCTATAAACATGTATTGAATGACAAAACACTTGATTTGGTTTACATCAGGAAAACAATGCATTCATTGAATAGTATTTATCGTGAGATCAATGAGTATAACATCACGTATTAATCTCTCTAAACATGTATTGAATGAAAAAACACTTGATTTGGTTTACATCAGGAAAACAATGCATTCATTGAATAGTATTTATCGTGAGATCAATGAGTATAACATCACGTATTGGTCTCAATATATCGCTATATTATGGTTACTGTTGGGCACAACTGCCTGTCCTATAATATATATTTTGCTATTTCAAGCAAAATCCCAAATAATTAATTTAATAATAATTTATACGATAGTTGCTATTATGTTGCCATTTATTTTAACAGCATTTTTATCTAGTTCAGTTAATTACGAGGCAAACAAAACCCACAAATTGTTCACCAGTTATATCGCCAGAAATAATACTAGAAATCATCGATCAATTCTGCGAATGGTTCGCAACAAAAACAGTCGATAGCTATTTGAGAGAAATTAGGAGTTTTTTCTTCAGCAATATATCTAAAATAATTATTATACTATGATAATTTATTAAATACTGTAGTACATTCAGCTTATAATCAAATTTTAATGAATTGTTATATATATTAATAAATAAATGATATCACCCGTACAGATCCCTATGTGCACAGTATTGTAGAGGTGTGTGCCAAAGTATTGTATAGTGATAATAATAAAACATTGCATAATCCTAAAGTTCAATAATGTATTTGATGTTTTCAAATAATTTATTAACATATAAATTATGCTATATTACCATAAAAACAAATTTAAATATAATTATTAATAAAAATTATATAAGAATTTATGCTTGTTTGCTACAAATATATTGTAATTAAATATGTTTAACAATTATAATAACAATTTAAAATAATAATGACTTACGATAAAAATAACTAAAAATAATAATGATAATTTTTATAAAATTCGTTATTAGTGTTTGAGAACTCAATATAATGAAAATACAATATACGTTATATTGTTTTGAAATACACAGAATATCTCTGAAGCCCATTAAAAATAAAAATGAAAACAATCAAAATAAACCAGGTCCTCTCTACAAAGTTGGTCACTCTATCGGCGAGCAATCGATTGTATAAAATAGGTTTGTGTTATACGTGTAGTCCATATGAGAGCACAACAAACCGATCACTACTTTATAAGCCATTTGTAATCAATTTGTGTATAACAATATTTTTAACACAATTAATATTTGTCACTGCATTTGCCTCACATAATGATCACAAAGTTAAAGCTTTATTTTGTGATTTTGCCTATTCATTAAATTTACCATACCATATAAATATTTATGCAAGTTTAGTTATCTTACTGGCTATATTATTCCGTATTTTATATTATTATAATTATAAACATAATATGAATCCTACATTTCTAACGGTGTTTGATATGATCGCCGGTTATATAACTCCCGCACGCATTGGACTCATAGATAGACAACACGTGTGGCTATTGTGCCGCAGATCACGTGTTTTGTTTAAACTTGCTCAATTTGTTGGTTACACTATTATTCCACTTGTAATTGTTTTCATGTTTTTAACATATATACAAAAATGTACATTTATGGAAATTATAATCTATTGTATACCACAAACTATTTTACTCATGATGGTAGATTATCATACAGTAATTCATACAATTTATTTGTTAATTTATTATTATATAATTTGTTTGTACCGAGACCGGCATTGTAAGTACTTACGAATTGCTTGCAATACACCAAGTACAGTTAACTCTCAGTATATAATCAATTAAGGTTTCTCATATTATTACCCGATTGAATAACGCCAGCACATTTGTTTTCTTTATTATCATATAACTAAGTTATTATACTTTATTATGCAGTTAATAAAATTTACATTTTATATTAGAAACCCTTATTAATTATATACTGAGAGTCAACTGTACTTGGTGTATTGCACGCAATTCGTAAGTACTTACAATGCCGGTCTCGGTATATTAAATTCAAATTGTATTCAATTAATGATAATCTCTCTAAACATGTATTGAATGAAAAAACACTTGATTTGGTTTACATCAGGAAAACAATGCATTTATTGAATAGTATTTATCGTGAGATCAATGAGTATAACATCACGTATTGGTCTCAATATATTGCTATACTATGGCTAATATTGGGAACAATGATTTCTATTCTGACATATATAGCGATATTTCAAACTTTATCACTAATCATAAGGATTATATTAGTTTACACTGGTTTAATTATGATAAATACATTCATATTCACTGCATTTACAGCCGCGTCAGTCAATTACGAGGCAAACAAATCATACAAATTGTTCAATAGATATATTGCCAGAAATCGCTTAAAATATCAAATAAAACGGCAAATTAATATCACGGGAACCCCTAAACGAGGTGAGTGTAGCTCAACGGTCACGTCACAAGTAACCCCGGGTATTGAGGCTCAAGCCCCACCTTCTGTGCCTCGTATGTCAACTCTGGCATTGATTGACGGCTCAATTTGACTGCTTTTTATCATCATAAAATGTTTATTGAAAATGTATTTTATTTATTTGTACAGTGTTTTTGACTACATTTAAATTGATGTATTGATTTTGGTAAATTAATTTGTTGTTTACTTTATATAATAATATGTTAAAATATACATGCATGTCAAATAATTTTCGGATGAAGTTTCTCTATTATATAGTAATATAATTATAGATATATTGAATGTTTTGATATATAAGAATGATATTATTAGACCAATATCAGTAAATAATAGGTATTTAATGTTTAATTTCAATTTTGCGTGCGGCATATCAACTCGATATTATCAAGGTTTAAAATTGCTAAATTGGAAAATGTATCTTCTATTTAATTAATGCAAATTTATAAGTTTAATGTATTTGTTTTTATTGATAAGACAATTCATTATGTTTTATAGATAAATATTTGACTATGTTTATTATTATTGCTTTAATGTTAATTAATATCAAATTATATGTAAATATTATGCACTGTATAAATAATATTTATTAAAATCTATTATACTAATAAACAAGACATTTGCTTTAATATGGGAGTGTATGAGACTTTGAGAGAGTAATTTTGAGTCACATTCTCAAAAACACTGTGACACTATACACCACTACCCCACTATTACACTAACAAAGCTATAATTCAATTCATAAAAAACGTTACGATAAACGATTCTAACTACGATAGCATTAGAGGGGAGTAGAAGGAGAGGGGTGGGTGTGGGTAACAGTGTTTGTACTGTACGGGCTTTACTCGTATAATATTAATTAAAGCAGCAGTTTGTTTATCTATTATTAATATATATTAATTAATATTTTTAAAAAATACACGAAATGTTTAAAAGTAAAAATACATTTATTTCATATAAAAACATAAATGTTTTAAATATAAATTTTTAATTGAGACAATTTAATAACAAAATTATGAATATATTTACTATAATTAAAACAACATTCAAAAAATACATCAAAATCAGTGATAATATTAGTGATGGTATCGCAGGTATTGAGAGTATAAACTCAAGGCTTATGATAATTGTTGTCAGGAATACCGATGAATACATGATTGGCCATCGAAGTACCATTAAGGCTAAATTGGCTATTTGTACCAAGATCATATGTCTATTAAACGTTATTAGATTTGCATTGACAGCGGCGATTAACAAGGTAAGTTAATTCTATAACAAGGGTTGCAAAGCGGTTGTAATTACGTTTAATAGCCTATTATATTCTACAAATTAACCTAAATTTCAATATTTGAAGTAAGGTTAAAAATAAATAGTTTCTAGCTAGAGCTTATTAATCATATGAAATATTTAAACAAAACAAATGATCATGATTATATTCACTGTAGCAATGGATCCGTGACCTACTGTACGACCCGACAAACATGATGGCCAACTCGGCTTTGGTGGCGGCCATGATATCCATATTTGGCTTAATGTGTTTCGCAGTGGACACCATATACCAGCACCATGATCAATCACAAACCCTACATCTATATAAATTTCTACACTATTTAAAGTACGGTTTGATTGGCTGCCCGACGGCCACAAACACCGGCCAAGAGTGGCGCCAAGCGGTACGCAAACTCAACTTTTTCACCAAATACTTAAGCACTGGATCCGTTTGGGTGATGATAATCGGTGCCACCAGTGTCTGGGTGTGGGCGACAGTGGTTGCTATGGTATCGGGTGGGGCCCACTTCAACATTGTCAATTTAATTATCGGTTTAGCACTATTACTACCATTTTTAGTTCAAGTAATGGGTATGATGTTTGCAATGGGGCCAATGTGGTACATCACCACGGTGTATTTAAAACTAATGTACCAGGATGTGTATGAAAAAATTATTAGAGCCCATAGGCTATCGGCGATCGATCTTGGTTGGGGTCAACGGCTATTGAGTCGGGCTATAATAGAGCACAATTGCCTACAGCTGCTGACCCACGAACTAAATCACACGTTCCGGTGGTTTATATTTATTATATACTATGTATCGACGCCAGCCTTTGAGCTGCTGCTATACATCTGCCATCACCCGGACACTAATACCTGGGTCAGGTGGACAGCAGTGGCATATGTGACAGCGTGTTTTGCTAGTATCGTTCAAATGACCATGATGAGCACGTGGATAGCCCGGGCCGCCCACAGGCCGCTACCCTTACTATACGCCTATTTGACTGATTTTCCCCGACTTTCAGCCGGAAATCAATTAAAAATAAATGCGTTTATTGAGCGCCTGTCCGGACATTCAATTGGGTTTTATTGTTATGATTTGTTTCCTATGAATACCTATGAATTTTACCGTTATGTCCATATATCGGGGTTGAATTATTTTCTCATTATGAGCTTAATATAATTCAAATGTTAATAATTTTAATTATAAACAACTAACTTTTTATAAAGTTATTAATAAATGTAAAATGTTGAAAAATGACATTAATTTTTAAACATTACAAAATTCTGATTTTAGATAAACCATTGAGGTTAACACCTATTTAATTTGCTCAGTCAATTTTGGTTATTTCTATAACAAATCTGTGTAAACGTATGTAAATATTGCCAGCAATGTTGTCTAAACCGTTTACTTAACCAGAAATATGCTATAGAATATAGCATAAGACTTGTAAAAAACATATGCACTAAAACTAATATGCGCGAATGGGCTAAACATGGTTCATATAAATTAGCGTAATAATAAATTTGAAAGGTCCATGAATAAAACAATATACAATTAATCAAATATATCCATACAATCAAGATAATTCTGACCAATATTTTGATCTTTATAAAATTTGATGAATTATTCCAGTATTTTATTATTGTCATTAAAGCCGATAAAACAATAACAGTTGCACTTGGTATAAATCCAAATGTTAGATGGGCTACGATTACATATTTAATTAAGTACACTAAAAACCAATTTGGCTTGTTAATATAGCGATGGCAAACGTACGCCAACTTATCTAGATCGTAATAATATAAATCTAAATTCATAAAAGCTGGTAAGTTCATTATTAAACTTGAGCTCCAAATAATATACAGCCAACTTTGTGTTGTATTTTTATCCAATGGATTATTAAACACATTAATTAACGAAAAATATAAATCAATAAACAATAGCGTTATTGTAAAACCTATCACACATAATAAGGTTGCAATTATATATTGTGCAATTGTAGTAGCAATATACATGTAAAATGGATTATACTGGATGGCTGGATTAATAATTACAAATGTAGCATTATACACAATTAATATCATTATTGTACAAATAATTATATTAACCATTAAATTAGTTGGTCGTTTAATACGATTTTTTATTTTAAATTTATAATTAACAACTAAAATGGTTAATATGTTAATTATGATGGTCAATGTTTGTAATATTAACACAAAATACAATAAGAGGCGTTCGTAAAAATCCATTTCTACCATCACTCTATTGAGTTCAATCATTGTTTTACAATAATCTTATATATAAATAATCGCTTTTTAGTGGCACTTTTTAAACTTACGTTAGTACAGAAGAACTTTTTTTTAAAAAACACGATGAATTAAAAAACAAAAGTGTAGAGAGTCTACAAAATAGGTAATGTTATCTTGATACTTATTAACGTATAGGAAACTTGTTTTATGTACATTATGTTCCTGAATGGCGAGTTATATACAAGTTAGTGAATATGAGTTGTAGAGGTATTTGCTAGTAAGTTTTTGCTTATATCAAATAAGTTATATGTTTGATGCTCATTGTAGATGATTATTGTAAAATTATTGACGTAGTAATTGACGGCTATGACAATTACAATTATGTCATACAATTATAATGAATATTTATATTTTATATAACGTTGTTTATTATTTGCGTACAACAATATTTACTGGAAAATTATTTATAAAATATAATTTGTTAATAATTTATTGCCACAACGAGTTAATAGTCAATACAAAATAAAATATTATAAAAAGTCAAATAATAAAATTTCAATGCCATAAACACATAAATTACTAATTAAATAATACTATTGTATAATAAAATTTTTCAAAAAACAAACATAACAAATAGGAAATGCACTTAATCATTTAATTATTTTTGCAATAATACTTGTTTAACTAAAAATATTATATTTAAACTTAAACATATTTAATAAAACTTAATTAAAGTCAAAACTAGATAGAATTTAATATTTAACATTAGTTATTGTATGTAACACAATTAAAATACATTACAATAATATTATATTTAAATACTAAACAATATGAGTATAAATTCAGAAATTGTTGCTAATATTGGCCAAAGTATTGAACGAATACAAAGAGTAAATATACGCTATTTATTAGTTATCAAAAATAGTGTTGACCACATGTCCGGCTATAAACGTGCGCTAAGAGTAATCCGGGTTACTTTGAGCACGGTGCTAATATTTGTAAATCTAATTAGGTTTGGGCTATCTGCCTTAATTAACAAGGTAGATAATTATTTTGATAAATAAAATACTAATAAAGTTTTATTTAACTAAAATATGAATGAAAATATGAACTAAAATTCAATCAGAATGTTGAATAATTAACATTTAACTTTATCAAAAATTTTTATAGCAATGGATTCGGGACCTAATGTTCAATCCATCAATATATGTAACCAATCCAATATTGATCGAGGTCATGTTGAGCATGATATCGGTGGCCATACTATTCATATTAATAGCGGCCCAATACCAGGAAATGACCGACACTTTCTACATCAGCCGATTCTTTGAACAACTAAAACGACAAACAATTAAATACCCATTGAATGCAAACAACGCTAAACGTTATGCAAAGCGTATGGCTTTTATGACTAAATACTTGCTAAATGGACCCATTTATATGACCATAATTATGGGCCTATCATTATACGCGTACGTCATTTCAATCGCTTATATAAACGGTCCGTTTAATTACCCAATACCATGTATCATTTTGGGTAATGTATCGTTCTTGGCGTTTATAATTAAAACATCAAGTATTATATGGTGTGGCTTAAGCGTGTGGTTTGCCTGTACCGCGTATATGACCTGGAAGTTTTTAGAAATTTCTCGGAAAATTTCGAATTGTAAAAGTAATACCTTAATGCAAGCTCTACTCGAACACAATTACATCGAGCGATTAACTCGCAATCTTAACTACTATTTTAGGCCAATTATATTTGTAATCTATTACGTGGGAACCCCTGGTCTACTGGTCGTACTCTACATGACTCACCACAAGGACACTACACCAGCGATGAGAATATTTGCCATTTTAATTAACTTGGTCGCGTTGGCCATTGTTCAAATGAACAAAATGAGCACCTGGGTGAGCCGGGCCGCAAAACAACCACGTGGTTCACTCTATACTTATCAGGTTAAAAGTTCTGTACTTTCGGTAAATTTTCGCTGGAAAATACAGACTTTTGCCGAACAGTTAGGCGGACCCGATATTGGCCTTTATTGTTACGATTTGTTCCCGATGAATAATTACGAGTTTTATCAGTATATTTGTGTGCTTGGTACAAATTATTTTTTACTGCTTGAGCTGGTTTAAAAGTTTGCTATAAAATCATGTAATTCTCAGCAGTCTTAGTTTTATTTATGGTTGAAATTGTTTTACTTACAGTGAATTATTATGGGATTGCTAGGGTGACAACATTATACAGTAATTACGGCTTTATATTATGTTCCCTATAAATCCCTTGTAATGCAATGCAATGAGTAATATACTATACGTAATATATTATTTATATTACAGAGGGAGCATAATATTTACCCAGTGGCAATCTCATTGGAAGCAATCCCATAATAATTCACTGTTATTTGTTATTTGTAATTATTTGGAGTTGTAAATATTATACTGTATTATATTAAAATGTATTTTAAAAACTAAAATTAAATTCAGTCACCTTGTTAAATGTATTAAAAATAATTATTATTCAAATATGGTAAAATATGTAAAGACAAATTAATGTATAACACATAAGTAGGTATTACTATAAACTTTGACGTTGGTCTACAAATGGAACTCATCCTAGTAGTTTAAAAGTGAAATTATAAACAGAAAAATGCTACATTATTTAAAATAAAATTGTTTAACAAAATGTACAATAAATGACAATAAATAACCCATTAATAACAGTGCAAACACATTGCGGAACGTTTCGCTCAATGTTAGGGCGTTATTAATGTGTGAGCCGTTGTTATTGTGAGTACCATTAACGACAATTAATAGTTCGTGATTTGCTAAACTACATACAATATTTTCAACAGTGTGATAGTGGTATAGCATTCCCATTTCGCGGAATTGTGTGTACCTAGATGAATTCAAAAATTTTAATTTCAGAGAGAGAGAGAGAGAGAGAGAGAGAGAGAGAGAGATTACATAAAGATAGTCTTTTCGTAGTATTTATGCTTTTTATTAACCAAGTAATATTTAAAATCGTGAAAGTATTTATGTTTGCTCACAGTAAACATATTACGATATCGCTTATACTTTATCCTGAAATCATTAACTAGAGTATCGTACGTAAGTAAAACTACCCGCCCGTTAAACACATCCCGGGTTACATTTGGGTGTCCGATTAGTTCATCGGTGTCAGCATAATCGGTATGATTTAGTTTGTCCATGGTGTACATTTTATATCGTTGCCTTAAATCAGTAAATAGATCCTGATATTCGGGCATTAATCGGGGGAATTCATTAAAATACACCTGGGCAGTATTTGTCGATACTAATAGCTCATGGTTGTTTTCAATATCACTCAATGTATTAACAATGGGTATTAATTTATTGTTAAAATATATGTTTAAAGCTCATCGGATAAGTGAGCAGAAAAAGAGCACACATGCCATGTATTCTCTATGGGAGCATACAGGCAAAACCTACCTTTTAAGACACTGAGGTTTAAAGTTACACTTGTAAATGCGTTAGTGATTACTATAGACCAGACTTGGATGCGTTTTTTGGTGCATTAGTCACAGAAAAACATAACTTTAGATACATTTAATGTTTAATTCATTACTTTGAACACAACTTTAATCATTAAAATTAAGCTATTGTTGAATGCATTATACAGTACAGTATATGTTAAGAAAATCAATTGAATTTTATTTTTATTTCGCACAAAAAATTACTTTTTTCTGTGAATAATGCATTCAAAACGCATCCAAGTCTTGTCTATAGTGATTACCAATGCAATGATAATCCATGTATACATTAATAAAATCATGGGATTTAATGTTAATTTTAATCCACGAATCAAATTATAATTAATGTTAGAAATGCTATTTCTTAATAAAATTGACTCTTGTTTTACTAATAGCCTAAATATATCTATTAATGAATCGATAAATGATTTATTTCGTAATATAGTTTGTGTTGAGTGTATAATATACGACATAATCATAAACGTAGCTGCCAAAAGTATCCAGGTCTAAATAAATTAAAATTTATAATGGTAGTTTAATGTTTTATTAATAAATCAATATGGTAGTATTTTTACACAGTAGTTTATTGCCTTCAGTTAAGCGAAAGTATAATAATAAATTATAATAGATACTGATAATAAACAGTTGATTATACTGTAATAATAACTTCAAATTCTACCTTTATATAAATGGTATATGATATAAAAATATCAGTGCTAATAATAAATGTAAAATACTATTTGTAGAGTATTATCACTTAATAGCACTACATTTTACCTATAATTATATTTTGAACACATATTAAAATAATGTTGCAAAATTAATTGTGTTTACAAAATGCCTAATTACAAGTTATAATATTTAATTAATATTAAAAATAATCTAAATTTACCTTATAATCAAATACATAGATGAAAGCCATATACGAGAACTGTCTCGATGTTTTCATCCCGGTAATTATTTCAAGCGAATAAAATTCTTTCATAGCCAGCCCAGTGAATATTGTTTGCATTTTGTAATAGTTAATAGATCTAGCAAATTTTAAAATTGCTAGAATCTAGTAAATACATTAACATGTACATTAATTTATTTCAACATTTGTATTTATGGATACTTGCCTCATTATGATTCGGATTTAATTCTGAAGTAAATTTAACTAGTACGTTTAGCTTACAAGCGTAATACTGTACCATAGGAATAACCATGGTGTGCACATATGAATTATGTTTCTATATAAAATAAATTATCATAATGTTATTTATATAACTGACCATAATAGAAATTAATTACAGTGTGATATAAGAGCACCAATTCTCTATTAGTAATATTAAATGATAATCCATCCTGATAACAATAATATATATTTTCAGTGTTAAATAGCATTAAGGGCAATGCCGAGTACATATATTTCATCTGGGTAATAATATTTACTAACATATTTCGTAATATTATTCAAGGGACTAATCTATCTTATATGATTATTAAAATACTTTATATAAATTCTTAGATATTTAATTATAATAATAAATATATGTTGAAAGAAAGCCCTGGCCAGATTAGTCTAAATTATAATAAACACTAGGAGGATTACCCTTAATAATCAAAATTATGAAATAATTTAATGAAAAAATTTAATATATCATATTTTAATATAAAATTACATTTACATTATATTACTATTACAGATATTCTAATTTGTAATTTTTTCACTTTATTGTTAAATCAATAATATTATAAAGATTACTATAACATATAAGTCTCTCTCTCTCTCTCTCTCTCTCTCTCTCTCTCTCT